>MDKI01011523.1:0-84738 GCA_005239505.1 Nicotiana paniculata | reverse complement strand
GGCTGGCGTTTCAGCCCTAACGCCTGGCTAACGCCAGGCAGGGTCAGTGTGTTTGGCTCTGTCACCCGGCTATCGCCCAGGTGTCTGCTTTCGCGTATCTTTCGACGTATTTGCATCATTTTAGCTCCGTTTCCATCTCCACTTCTCCTACACATGAAATAAACTCCATTAAGCACATAACAAGTGTAATTTTATCATTAATGCGCATAAAATGTAAGGTATATCACATGTTAAACTATGTAATTTAGTCTCGCATCAACTACCATATCATTATCAGTTATTTTGATTCCAAGCTTGCCTATATCTAAATACCAACAAATTACTTTCTAATATCAAATTCACCCATCTTTGGCCTCTATTAAATAGTGCAATATTCTAAGACCCGTTCTCGTTGGTTTCTTAGACATGCATTCTCAAATATTCTACCCTTAAGCCTTCAATATTTATCTACTCCATAGTGACTAGATATATCTTTTTTCCAAAAGAGGTTGAGGTAAGTTGAATATCAAAACATAAAAAGCTTCAAGGACGATGTGGCTAACCAAATCTTAGTGATTGACCAAGATGAGAATGAGTTTGAGTACAAGAAATACGAGTCATATCAAGATAAGATTGTTAAGCTTGAGACAAAGGTAGCACAAATGGAGCAAGAAATTGATTGCATTAAGAAAATGATAGCCGGTTATAAGAACTCATCCAACGAAGAAGGCTACTCTCCATTTCGCACAACTGTACCTCCCACTTATGAGTGTAATGCCTAATTTTTTCAAACCTGCACTCTTTCTTGCTAGAAAGGACATTCCAAGCTGCCAACGATGTGTATGAAGAAGAAGCATAATTAACAAGGACTCTATCACAGAATTTGAAATATTATTATTCCCTATCCACCTTCCCTTATTTAGGATACACATGCAACCTATGTAAGGCTCAGTCTCATTACAACAAAGAAGCTGGGGCAGATTTGTAGCATGTAGGTTGAGTATGCTCGAAAGGGACATTATTCCATGGAGTAATAATCAAAAACTTCCTAAAAATTAAGGCAATTTTTAAAAAATTCCAGAGTTTTGCACGGAAAAGAACTTGTGCTAGAGCTAAAGCTTTGATGTTCGACATAACTCAGCCCTTCAAGAAACTTCAAATCATTCCACTTCTATGTCAACAAGTCTCGTGCGTTTGAGCCCTCTAGATAACAAGTCATTCTCGTCCATCCATTTTGACTTAGGCCATCATTTCTAGTTTAGGGCTTCCTACTTAACCATATCATGAATTAATCTATCTAATCATATATTTTATTGTTTGGTGTATTTATTTTATTGTGATGAATATGCTAACACTTTAATTCTGTTTGTATAGTTGTATTTTTTCTTTAAAGGTTGCCTTGAATTGAACACTGTTTTGGCTGCGAATCTGCGTAAAAGGACGAAGCTATAATGACAAATCAATTTGATGAATTCAGTACAAGCAAGGGACTTTTTCAAGCACAAACATATAGTAATACTAAGGCGAATGTGGTATGAAGAAACGTGTTGGTTAATTTGGGAAATACTTTCGACCTACTTCCAAATACAACCTCTACTTCCAGCTCAAATCAAAGCATTTGCTTAACCATATCTTTTTGTCTAAATCCTACTTATACAATCTCTCCGCAAATACCACTAACCTACACCCCAAATAAAGTTATGATGATTCCAATATCCAGCATTCCGCGGTCGCAACTCCTTTTGGGGAAGACAAGAAAGACCAATTAGCATTATGCCAATATGCACGTGGAAAAGAAATTCAGTCAAGTAGCCATAAGGATTTGGACAATGAGCTCCACAATCTAAGGAAAGCCATTGAAAAAGAGCTCCAATCAAGAAGTTATCAAAGTTTGAGGTATGAAGATTTGTGTTTGCATCCAGATGTTGAGCTTCCGCAAGGGTACAAGCTGCCAAAGTTCAATACTTTTAATGGGATTGGAGATCCCATTGCTTAATTAAAGGTTTACTGCAGCAAATTGATCAGTATTCGACATAATGAAGCTATTCGAATGAGACTATTCATTCAAAGTTTGTCCGGATTAGTGCTTACTTGGTATACCAAACAAGACTTTAAAAAATGGCACGCTTGGGAAGATATGGCTCGCGATTTTGTGAAGCAATATGAGTTCAACATCGGACGTGATCCACACATGGATGATTTTCTCAAAGTAAAGAAAATGCCGCATGAATCTTTTCAAGAATATGCCACACAATAGAGATTAAAATCTTCAAAAATGCATCCTTCATCGCCATAGGGGGAATTGATATCAACCTTTGTCCAAATTCAAGAAGGCATATATTTTGATAGGTTGCTCGGAACTTATGCACGCAATTTCTCTGATTTGATTCAAATTGGAAATGATCTAGAATGTGGCATTCAAGAAGGAAGAGTTGTGGGCAATTCAACAGCTCATACCATTAATCAAACCTTTTATCAAGAGATAACTGGAAACCTGCAAAGCAAATGTAAAGAAGATAACTCAATTGCCACTGCTATGCACCAGCCACAATGCTATGACAATAACCCATTTTTGCGATCTCATGCCACTTCGAACTTCCACAACATGCATCTCATATCTAATCTCCAGCAAAGTTTTCAACATAACTTCCAGAAGCAATCTCCCCGAGCACAATGCAACCTTTGACAACAAAAGAAGATGAAACCATGATCTTTCACTCCTTTGGATGAGCCATTGGTTGACATACTTGAAAGATTGAAAGCCAAAGGTCTTCTACAACCAAGGAAATGATTTATCTCTAAGCATCCACCTCCAACTTTGATCCATCCAAGAATTGTGCATTCCATTCAAACATTCAAGGACATGATACTGAAAAGTGTTCAACACTCAAATTCAAGATACGAAGCATTATTGAACAAGGCAACATAACGATACAATATGAGTTACCAAACAGTAAATGCATCACCGGCACAATCACTGTCAAAGGTGATCCATCAAAATTGGCACCAAGATACTTGAAGAGAAAACACATAGCAGATCAGGAGGACTGAGAAAAATGTCATATTGCAACCATTCTTCACCCGCCCGCCATTAGTACTGCTTTTTGCAATTCTTCGGAGACTTTTGTAATGAACTACATTTTGACCTGATTCTCATTATTGAACAAGGCAAGATAACGGTACAATATGAGTTACCAGACAGTAAATGCATCACCGGCACAATCATTGTCAAAGGAGATCCATAAAAATTGGCACCACGATGCTTGAAGAGAAAACACATAGTAGATCAGGAGGACTGAGAACGATGTCATATTGCAACCATTCTTTACCCGCCCGCCATTAGTACTACTTTTTTGCAATTCTTCGGAGACTTTTGTAATGAACTAAATTTTGACTTGATTCCCGTTTAAGAGGGGATACTTAGGCAACCCAATGGTTTCAGTCTTAATATAATAAAAAATTTATCCCCAAAAGCCAAAATCGGGGCAGATTTCGTAGAAGGATTCTCATTATTCGGCAAAGAAAAATTCAGATTTTCGAGCTAAATTATGGTCATCTTCGCATTAGCAGGTTTGAAATGCCATAGCAATACAGTTGCAGATTCAATGCCAAAAATTTGATGTTCCATGAAGGCAACCATTTTCTTTTATACTAAGAGCTCTCTTTGAGTAATGCAGGGGAAACTTTTAGCGATTTTTGAATGATATTACACACTATTTTAGAAGCTCACCATCAAGTCAGAAGTTGCAAGAGGAAGAAAAGGATCAAGCCAAGTTATTGCGAATTATATTTTGAAACTCATAGTTTTCTTTGAGTGCAGGAATTTACTAATAACAAACTTTAGCATGCAAATTCCCAAATTATTGGCAACGCTCCTTGAATATTTTCTTGTAAAAGCACTGCATCGAGCTCTCTGCACCATGGATATTCGCTACTACAAAGTCACCGCACCAGGATTTTTGCATCACACCATGAATTACCACTACAAAATGGGCACCATATGAAGATCTCTGCACCAAATCAATCTCTTCGCACTGCATCAATCTTTATAATTGCAAATCAAGCACCACATGTCATGTTTGTCCACCTTCAAATAGGAGTTATCGGGTTCATCCGCCCTTAAATAGGATTTATCGGGTCCATCCACCCTCGAATAGGATATATCGAGTCCATCCACCCACGAATAGGATATATTGGATCCATCCACTCTCTAATAGGATATATTGGGTCCATTCATTCTCGAATAGGATATATCGGGTCTATCCGCCCTCAAATAGGATATATTGGGTTCATCCGCCTCGAATAGGATATATCGGGTCTATCTCCCCTCAAATAGGATATTTAAGGTTCATCCGCACTTAAATAGGATATATCGGGTTCATCAATCCTCAAATAGAATATATCGGGTCTATCCGCCCTCAAATAGGATATATTGTGTCTATCCGCCATAAAATAGGATATATCGGGTCCATCCACTCTCAAATAGGATATTTTGGTTACCCACCCTCAAATGGAAAATATCATGGTCGTCCGTCTTTAAATAGGACATAGAGGTTAATCCTTCTTCAAAAGGGACATTAATTTATTTCGACCCAAGTGGTAACAAGTGCATAAGCATTGCTTAAACATATTATCTTTCATAAATCATTGCCAAATGCATTTATCTTTATAAACTAAATTTTCTTGTTCTATTGCCGACTATGAAATATGTCACCATAAAATTATATTTTTATATTTTTTCACAATAAATTTGCATTTCTCATGAATTGACACCTAAATATTATTTTCATAAGATTATTTTTTATGGCATATTGCATCTTATCCTGAACGAATTATCTAGCATGTCAAACTTTGTAGGAATTATAGCGCACTGTGGAACTATTTCTTAGCAGTGAACTGGGGAAATTTGTTGGAGAGGAATACTAAACTCTCCAACAAAGGTCAAGGATCTACTTCGAACTTTGCTCGGCCAAACTCTCAATATTACTAATCAAATCCTCATTTCAAATATCTTTCTTTCAATCATGGTAACTGTAACGACCCGACCGATCGTTCCGTAGAATTTGCACAGTGATTCCTGTTTCTGCCTTGTTATGCATTGTTTAAGTTGTTTATTATGTGTTGGAGTCGGGTGGTTCGGGTTCGGAGTGGTTGTAGTGAGGATTGAAACACTTAGTCTCTTAAAGTAGCCTTATAGTTGGAATAGCCAACTGGGAGTTGACTTATTGGTAAACGACCTCGAAATGTAGATTTTATGACTCGGATAGCTTCGTTAGGTAATTTGCAACTTAGGAGTGTGTTCGGAATGTAGTTTTGAGATTCGGTGTAGAATTAGGCTTGAATTGGCGAAAGTTAGTTTTTGACGATTTCCTGTCGGAAGTGGAAAATAGGCTATCAGGGTTGGAATGGAATTCCGGAAGTTGGAGCAGGTTCATAATGTCATTTTGGATATGTGTGCAAATTTTTAGGTCAATCGGATGTGTTTTGGTTGGTTTCGGCATCCTTGGTGAATTTAGAAATTTCAAAGTTCATAGACTTGAATTTGATGGGATTTTTGGTGTTTTTGTTTTGGTGTTTCGAGGGTTTGACTAAGTTTTAATGAGGTTATGGGACTTGTTGGTATTTTTGGTTGGGGTCCCGAGGGGCTGAGGATGATTTCAGATAGCCATCGGAGGATTTCGGGTTGGGAATAGAAGCTGATGCTGCTCGCGCTGGTGTGATCACACATGCGGATAGGGGACCACAGGTGCAGGCCCGCAGAAGCGGACAAGGCTCCGTAGATGCGGAATTTGGCTGGATCAGTGAAGGTCGCAGATGCGGATGTGGGGCCGCATCTGCGGTGTCGCAGGTGCGGAAATAGAGTAACACGTGCGGAAGTTCGACTTTTAGTGTTTTCTCGCAAGTGCACACCTGAGACTGCAGGTGCGAGAAGTAGGCCACAGGTGCGGAAATCCCTGGGCAGACCATATAAAAAGGGTCTTTAGCGAATTTTGATTTTTCTTTCACCATTTTCATACCGGTTTGAAGATTTTGAAGGGTTTTTGAAGAGGGAAATCGATAGTTCTTCATTGAGGTAAGTATTTTAGACTAAAAACTCATTTATATGTGATTAAAGGTCTGATTAGTGGTGAAAATTGGGGAAAATCAGTGCTAAAAATGGGTAATTAGGGCTTGTGACTAAGAAACCTTAAAATGGGAATTTGAGGGGTCATTTGGACTCCGATTTCAGTGTTCTTGGTATGTATAGACTCGTGGTAGGATGAGGATTCTTGTGGTGTAAATTTTATCGAGTTCCGAGACGTGGACCCAGGGGTCGGGTTAGACCAATTTCGGGATTTTTGGGTAATTGTGATAATTTTCGAATGGGTTCCATTCCTTGGCATATAATAATGATATAAATCTGATTTTTGGTAGATTTGGAGCACTCGAAGGCCGAATCTAGAGGCAAAGGCACTACGGACTAGTATTTTTAGCCGGTTTTGAGGTAACTAACAATTGTAACTCTAGCACCTGAGGGTATGAAACCCCGGTATTTCACATTGCTTTGATAAATGAGGTGACACACATGCTAGGTGACGGGCGTGTGGGCATGCACTGATGGGGATCATGACTTGGTCCGTACCGTAGCGACTAGTAAGCCGTATAATTGATTTGAAATCATGAAATAACCTATATTTTAGAGACTTATAATTATCGATGGGTTGTAAGCCATATTTGGGGCCTTGTGCTGATCTGTTTAGACCCTCAGGGGTATTTTTACACTATTCTCACACTATGTTAGTAAATAATTTGTGAACTCAGTCAGGCTTACTACTTGTCGCTATTTTCATTGTTATTACACTGTTTAGAGTACTGTGAGGTATTTTGGGTTGAGCTCCGTGATGTTGAGATGAGTTGCCCTAGTGGCTTGAGAGGATGACTGAGTGAGGCTGAGAGCTGAGATTTGTGAGGATAGTTATGGATCAACCTGCAGGCCGTCGTAGATATTATATAGATCGTGCTACGTGCCGCAGAATATGTAGATTGGATCGGGTTGCACCCCGCAGCAACATAGTGCTTGGGCTGTAGGTGCCTTTTTGGTGTCTGTACACCCCAGTGAGCACAATCGACTATATATATTGGATCGGGCTGCGCGCCGCAGCATATGTTATATGGATCGGGCTGCACACCGCAGGGTATTATAGGTGGATCGGGCTGCACGCCGCAGCAGTTGTGTGGATACCTGGTGCCTGTTGAGTGAGAGTGCTTAGTGTGAGCATGGAATACCGATAGTGTAATTCACGAGTGACTGAGAGACCTTGTTATGAGTGATACTGTGCCTGAGAGGCTGTTACATTGTGAAATTTACTGTTTTTCTCACTCTTCTTTATACTGAGATTTTCTAATAAAAGTTGAATTACAGTTTATGAAATCCTGTTTTATAAATGCTCGTCACTACACTCAAGTTTTTAATTACCGTGGTTACTTATTGAGTTGGCGTACTCACGTTACTCTCTGCAGCTCTGTGTGCAGATCCAAGTACCAGGCAATCTCGCTAGTTGATTTTTCTGACGCGCTTAGAGTTTATTCATGGATCGAGGTAGCTGCTCATCGTCCCCAGCTCACCTCCTTTCCTTTCCTCAGTTCATAGTTTTGTCTTTCATACTTCAGACTCTTGTAGTAGCTAAGTGACTTTATTATACATTATATTTATCGTCCTAGATGCTCATGACAGTTGACTCCAAAGGTATGGGTCGGTGTTAGATTTTGATCATTTGGGTTATTATTTTCTTGTTGAACTTGTCTTAAAAAGGAAATTTTTATCGGAATTTAAGGATATACTTATTATAAACGGAAAAATGTTGATTTCATTATGTTAGAGGGCTAGCCAAGTTACGATAGGCGCCATCACGAACCTTGTTGATTTGGGGTCGTGACAAGTTGGTATCAGAGCCCTAGGTTACATAGGACTCAATGGTCATGAGCAGGTTTAGTAGAGTGTTGCGGATCGGTACATAGATGTCTGTACTTATCTTCGAGAGGCTACGGAACTCTTAGGAAAACATCTTATTTTCTTGAATTCTGTCGTTCCATTCTATTGATTCTGGAAATCTAAACTTCTGTTGTTTCATTCTCTCACAGATGGTGAGGACACGCGCTACTGGTCAGGGTGACCAGACACCAGCTGGACCAGCGAGAGGTCGAGGTCGCGGTCGAGGCCGTGGTAGAGGTAGGGGACCAGCCCGTGAAGCAGCCGGGGCAGTACCAGTTGATCCCCCTACTACTCAGGATCAGGTTCCCACCGCGGATATTCCAGCAGGACAGGCTTAGGCACTAGCAGTGCCTATTGTTATTCCGGGTCTTGAGGAGACCTGGCTCAGATCTTGACCGTATGTACCAGCCTTGCAGGCGGTTACTGTATCTTCTACTGCCGCTACATCATAAGCCGGGGGAGGCACTCAGACTCCAGCTGCCAGGACAACTGAGCAGGTTGTACAGGGCGTGCAGACACCGGGGGCAGTTCCAGCCCAACCGGCTATTCCACTTCAGGACTTCGTAGTTCCAGCTATGCCATAGGATGAGCAGTGCAAGATGGAGAGGTTTAGTAGACTTCAGCCTCTGACATTTACCGCTGGGATTCTGGAGACCAGTGGGGTCTCATTTGCTACATTTCAGTTTTCTGGTGTTGATTTCACTTGGTGGGAGTCTTTTGAGATGTGTAGGCATGTTGGTTCAGCACCCCTCACCTGGCAGCGTTAGGGAGAGCTATCGGTGACGCAGTATGAGATGCATTTTTCAAAGTTGGCTAGTCATGCTGCTGAGTTAGTCCCTACTTATAGGGAGGATCCGGAGGTTCGTGGATGGCCTCACTTAACAGCTCCGTATTGTGATGACTAGGGAGAGAGTATCAGGTGCTACCTTTGAGCAGGTTGTTGATATTGCTCGAGATATTGAGTCTGTTCGCCGTCAGGAGCGAGAGGAGAGGGAGGCCAAGAGGCCTCGTGGATCTGGCAGTTTCAGTGGTACTTCTTTTAGGGAGCAGTTTCAGCACAGTAGAGGCCACCCATTTAGGACTTTTCAGCCAGTTCGCCCAGCTTATAGCGGTGCATCATCGGGGCAGGGTCCCCGCGGTTCTCATCCAGGCTGCTCAAATTCATAGCTCTCCTAACTCAGAGTTCATCTCGGGCACCATCTATTCAGGGTTCCTTCATGCATGGTTCTTCGAGTGGTTATGCTGGTTCCAGGGATTCCCTTCAGTCCCCGTCTCCGGCACCAGGGAGTTGTTATGAGTGTGGAGAATTTGGGTATATGAGGAGGCATTGTCCTCATCTTCTTGGAGGTCCATCTTAGCTGAGGAGCTAGCCTTTGACTTTAGCTCCAGTTACTTCACCACCCAGCCATGCAACTAGGGGTGGGAGTCAGTCAGCTAGAGGCTGCCCTAGAGGGGGAGGTCGAGCAGGTGGAGGTCAGTCATGTTTCTATGCACTTCCAGCTAGGACAGATGCTATGGCCTCCGATGCAGTGATCACAGGTATTATATCAGTCTGTCACCGAGATGCTTTAGCCCTATTTGACCCTGGTTCTACATATTCATATGTCTCGTCTTATTTTTCACATTTCCTGGGTATGCCCCGTGAGTCTTTAGTTAGGTTTGTTCCTGTATCAACTCCCGTAGGTGATACTATTATTGTGGACTGTGTGTATCGGTCATGTGTGATATCTATTGGGGGTCTGGAGACCCGAGTGGACCTATTGTTACTCAGCATGGTTGAGTTTGATATGATACTGGACATGTATTGGTTATCTCTGTGTCATGATATTCTTGATTGTCACGCTAAGACTGTGACCTTGGTTGTGCCTGGATTTTCGAGAGTTGAGTGGAGAGGTTCTACTGAGTATGTGCCTAGCAGGGTGATTTCTTACCTGAAGGCTCAACGTATGATTGAGAAGGGATGTTTATCGTATTTGGCTTTTGTGAGGGATGTTAGTGGTGAGACTCCTGCTGTTTATTCTGTTCCGGTGGTCTGTGATTTTCTGGACATGCTCCCTGCAGACCTGCCAGGCATGCCACCTGACCGGGATATTGATTTTGGTATTGATCTGGTGCCAGACACTCAACCTATTTCTACTCCACCTTATCGTATGGCACCAGTGAAGTTGAAGGAATTGAAAGAAAAACTTCAAGAACTCCTAGATAAGGGGTTCATTCGGCTTAGTGTGTCACCTTGGGGTGTACCGGTGTTGTTTGTGAAGAAGAAGGATGGTTCTATGCGCATATGTATTGATTATCGGCAGCTGAACAAGGTTATGGTGAAGAACCAGTATCCTTTGCCTCGTATTGATGATTTGTTTGACCAGCTTTAAGGAGCCAGGGTGTTCTGTAAGATTGACTTGAGATCCGGGTATCATCATTTGAAGATTCAGGACTCGGACATCTCGAAGACTACTTTCAGGACCAGATATGGTCATTATGAGTTTCTTGTTATGTCATTTGGGCTAACCAATGCCCCAGCAACCTTTATGCACTATATGCACAGTGTGTTTCGGCCTTATCTTGCTTCCTTCTTCATCGTTTTTATTGACGACATCTTGGTATATTCCCGATCTCGGGAGGATCTGGAGCAGCATTTAAGAGTTGTGCTTCAGACTCTGAGGGAGAGGAAATTGTATGAAAAGTTTTTGAAGTGTGAATTCTGGCTTGATTCAATTGCATTTTTGGGCCATGTGGTGTCTTGTGATGGGATCAAGGTAGATTCGAAAAAGGTGGAGGCGGTGCAGAGTTGGTCTAGACCGCCGTCAGCTACCGAGATTCACAACTTCCTTGGTTTGGCAGGGTACTATCACCATTTTGTAGAGGGATTTTCATCTATTGCAGCACCTATGACCAGACTGACCCAGAAGGGTGCTCAGTTTAGGTGGACTAAGGAGTGTGAGGAGAGATTTCATAAGCTCAAGCCAACTTTGACTACAACTCCGGTGTTGGTTTTGCCTACTGGTTCAGGTTCTTATACAGTTTACTGTGATGCTTCTAAAGTTGGCTTGGGAGCGGTATTGATGCAGGGCGTTGGGGTGATTGCCTACGCGTGTAGACAGTTGAAGGTGCATGAGAAGAATTACCCAGTGCACGATCTTGAGTTAGTTGCCATTGTTCATGCCTTGAAGATCTGGCGCCATTATTGTATGGAGTGCATTGTGAGATCTTCGCTGATCACTGTAGTTTGATCTACTGAAGCAGAAGGACTTGAATTTGCGTCAGAGGAGATGGTTGGAGCTTCTCAAGGATTATGACCTCACTGTTCTATATCATCCGGGGAAAGCCAATGTAGTGGCCGATGCCCTGAGTCGTAGAGCAGAGAGTTTGGGGAGTCTTACCTACCTTCTAGCAGCGGAGAGACCTTTAGCACTTGATATTCAGGCCTTAGCAAGTCAGATGGTGAGATTGGATTTTTCAGAGCCCCCTCGAGTATTGGCTTGTGTAGCCTCCAGGTCTTCTCTTTATGATCATATTAGAGCACGTCAGTATGATGACCGACACTTGCTAGTCCTTCAGGATAGGGTCCGTCGAGGCAATGCCAAGGAGGTGACTATTGGGGATGACGGGATCATGAGGATGCAGGGCCATATTTTCGTACCCAATGTGGATGGGCTTCGAGAGTTGATTTTAGCAGAGGCTCATAGCTCGGGATATTCCATCCATCCGGGTGCCGTAAAGATGTACCAGGATTTGAGATAGCATTATTGGTGGAGGTGGATGAAGAAGGATATTGTTGAGTTTGTAGCTCGGTGTCTCAACTGCCAGTAGGTCAAGTATGAGTACCAGAGGCCAGAAATATTTCTTCAGAGGTCAGATATTCTGGAGTGGAAGTGGGAGCGGATCACCATGGACTTTGTATTGGGCTCTCACGGACTTCGAGGAGATTTGATGCTATATGGGTCATTGTTGATCGACTGAACAAGTCCGCGCACTTCATTCCTATTGGTACTACTTATTCTTCGGAGCGGTTAGTGGAGGTTTATATCAGGGTGATTGTCCAGTTGCACGGGGTCCCAGTTTCTATCAATTCCGACAGAGGTACTCAGTTCACATCTCAGTTTTGGAGAGCCGTGCAGAGAGAGTTGGGTACTCAGGTAGAGTTGAGCACATCGTTTCATCCTCAGACCGACGGGCAGTCGGAGCGTACTATTTAGATTTTGGAAGACATGTTGCGTGCCTGTGTCATTGATCTTGGGGGTTAATGGGACTATGCCGCTCGCAGAGTTTTCTTATAATAATAGTTACCAGTCCAGTATTCAGATGGCTCCGTATGAGGCGTTATATGGTAGGAGGTGTAGATCTCCGGTGGGTTGGTTTGAACCGGGCAAGGCTAGGTTATTGGGCACACACTTGGTTCAGGATGCGTTGGATAAGGTAAAGTTGATTCAGGAGCGACTTCGCACAACGCAGTCTAGGCAGAAGAGCTATGCGGACCAGAAGGTCTGGGATGTGTCTTTCATGGAAGGAGAGAAGGTACTGCTGAAGGTGTCACCCATGAAGGGTGTTATGAGGTTCGGGAGGAGGGGAAAGCTGAGTCCCCGGTTCATTGGGCCTTTTGAGGTGCTTCAGAAGATTGGATAGGTGGCTTATAGACTTGCCTTGCCACCCAGCTTATCGAGTGTTCATCAGGTATTCCATGTTTCGATGCTCTGGAAGTATATTGGTGACCCATCTCGTGTTTTAGACTTCAGCACAGTGCATCTTGAAGGTGATATGTCATATGAGGTAGAGCCAGTGGCTATTTTGGGTCGTTAGGTCAGGAATTTGAGGTCTAAGCATATAGCTTCAGTGAAGGTGCAGTGGAGAGGGCAGCCAGTGGGGGAGGCCACCTGGGAGACCGAGAGGTAGATGTGGAGCAGATATCCTCACTTGTTTGAGATTCCAGGTATGTTTCTTGACCCGTTTGAGGACGAACGTTTGTTTAAGAGAGGTAGAATGTAACGATCCGGCCGGTCGTTTCGTAGAATTTGCACAGTGATTCCTGTTTCTGCCTTGTTATGCATTGTTTAATTTGTTTATGATGTGTTGGAGTCGGGTGGTTCGGGTTCGGAGTGGTTGTAGTGAGGATTGAGACACTTAGTCTCTTAAAGTAGCCTTATAGTTGGAAAAGTCAACTGGGAGTTGACTTCTTGGTAAACGACCCCGGAATGCGGATTTTGTGGCTCAGATAGCTTCGTTAGGTGATTTGGTACTTAGTAGTGTGTTCGGAATGTGGTTTTGAGGTGCGGTGTAGAATTAGGCTTGAATTGGCGAAAGTTAGTTTTTGACGATTTCCGGTCGGCAGTGGAAAACAAGCTATCAGGGTCCGAATGGAATTCCGAAAGTTGGAGCAAGTTTGTAATGTCATTTTGGATATGTGTGCAAATTTTCAGGTCAATCAGATGTGTTTTGGTTGGTTTCAGCATCTTTGGTGAATTTAGAAATTTCAAAGTTCATGGGCTTGAATTTGATGTGATTTTTGGTGTTTTTGCGTTGTTTTGGTGTTTCGAGGGTTCGATTAAGTTTGAATGAGGTTATGGAACTTGTTGGTATTTTTGGTTGGGGTCCCGAGAGGCTCGAAATGATTTCGGATAGCCATAAGAGGATTTCGAGTTGGGAATAGCAGCTGATGCTGGTGTGACCGCACCTGCGGATAGAGGACCGCAGGTGCGAGCCCACAGAAGCGGACAAGGCTGCACAGATGCGAAATTTGGCTGGATCAGTGAAGGTCGCAGATGCGGACGTGGGGCCGCACTTGCGGTGTCGCAGGTGCGGAAGTTCGTCTTTTAGTGTTTTCTCGCAGGTGCGCACCAGGAACCGTAGGTGCGAGATTTAGGCCGCAGGTGTGGAAATCCCTGGGGAGACCATATAAAAGGAGTCCTTAGCGAATTTTGGTCTTTCTTTCACCATTTTCATACGGGTTTGAAGCTTTTGAAGGGTTTTTGAAGAGGGAAATCGATAGTTCTTCATTGAGGTAAGGATTTTGGACTTAAAACTCGTTTATATGTGATTAAATGTCTGATTAGTGGTGAAAATTTGGGGAAATCAGTGCTAAAAATGGTTAATTAGGGCTTGTGACTAAAAAACCTGAAAATGGGAATTTGAGGGGTCATTTGGACTCCGATTTCAGTGTTCTTAGTATGTATAGACTCGTGGGGGGATGAGGATTTTTTTCGTGTCAATTGTATTGAGTTCCGAGACGTGAGTCTGGGGGTCGGGTTTGACCAATATCGGGATTTTTGAGTAATTCTAATAACTTTCGAATGAGTTCCATTCCTTGGCATATAATAATGATATAAATCTGATTTTTGGTAGATTTGGAGTACTCGAAGGCCGAATCTAGAGGCAAAGGCACTACGGACTAGTATTTTTAGCCGGTTTTGAGGTAAATAACGATTGTAACTCTAGACCTGAGGGTATGAAACCCCGGTATTTCACATTGTTTTGATAAATGAGGTGACACACATGCTAGGTGACGGGCATGTGGGCGTGCACCGATAGGGATCCTGACTTGGTCCGTCCTGTAGCGACTAATAAGCCGTATAATTGATTTGAAATCATGAAATAACCTGTATTTTAGAGACTTATAATTTTCTATGGGATGTAAGCCATATTTGGGGACTTGTGCCGATCTGTTTAGACCCTCAGGGGTATTTTTACACTATTCTCACACTATGTTAGCAAACAATTTGTGAACTCCATCAGGCTTACTACTTGTCGCTATTTTCACTGTTGTTACACTATTTAGAGTACTGTGAGGTATTTTGGGTTGAGCCCCGTGATGTTGAGATGAGTTGCCCGAGTGGCTTGAGACGATGACTGAGTGAGGCCGAGAGCCGAGATTTGTGAGGATAGTTATGGATCGGGCTGCACGCCGCCACATATATTATATGAATCGGGCTGCGTGCCGCAGCATATGTATATTGGATCGGGTTGTGTGCCGCAACATATGTATATTAGATCGGGCTGCACGCCGCAACAACATAGTGCTTGGGCTGAAGGAGCCCCTCCGGAGTCTGTACACCCCTAGTGAGCACAGTCGACTATATATATTTGATCGGGCTGCACGCCGCAGCATATGTTATATGGATCGGGCTGCACACCGCAGGGTATTATAGGTGGATAGGGCTGCACGCCGCAGCAGTTGTGTGGATACCTGGTGCCTGTTGAGTGAGAGTGCTTAGTGTGAGCATGGAATACCGATAGTGTAATTCACGAGTGACTGAGAGACCTTGTTATGAGTGATACTGTGCCTGAGAGGCTGTTACATTGTGAAATTTATTGTTTTCTCACTCTTCTTTATACTGAGCTTTTCTAATAAAAGTTGAATTACTGTTTATGAAATCTTGTTTTATAAATGCTCGTCACTACACTCAAGTTTTTAGTTACTGTGGTTACTTACTGAGTTGGCGTACTCACGTTACTCCCTGCACCTCTGTGTGCAGATCCAGGTACCGGACCATCTCGCTAGTTGATTTTTCTGACGCGCTTGGAGTTTGTTCGTGGATCGAGGTAGCTGCTCAGCGTCCCCAGCTCACCTCCTTTCCTTTCCTCAGTTCATAGTTTTGTCTTTCATACTTCAGACTCTTGTAGTAGCAAAGTCACTTTATTATACATTATATTATCGTCCTAGATGCTCATGACAGTTGACTCCAGAGGTCTGGGTCGGTGTTAGATTTTTATGGTTTGGGTTATTATTTTCTTGTTGAACTTGTCATAAAAAGGAAATCTTTATCGAAATTTATGGATATACTTATTATAAACGAAAAATGTTGATTTCATTATGTTAGAGGGCTAGCCTAGTTACGATAGGCGCCATCACGACCCTTGTTGATTTGGGGTCGTGACAGTAACCAGAGCACTGGGGCGAAATTTTTCAATCTGAATCAATAGTTGAGTCCTACTCTAGGGTAGCATAAGTATAGAACTACATATGGCTTGATCCTCATGCAACTTGAGGTACATAGGCGATTCAGAAATAAGAGTTCGGCCGCAATCATTTTTGCCCCTTTGTCCCATTTCAACCTTGATGGTCGTGACAAAAGTGACTACTAAGTCAATATTCTTTGCTCAAAAACTCTTTCATCGTCTCCGGTCAAAGAGGAGTAGCCGTTGACATCCAATTTTGTCCCTCCTTTCTTCCAAACTATTTGTTTGAGCTTCTAATATTACTAATACTTTGTGAATAATTATTTTGTGTTGATTAGACCTAACTAGTATCATTTCTTTTATTGTTATTATCTTTATTATTATTATTAGCATTAGATATGACTATTATTATTATTATTATTATTACTATATTATTATTATTATTATTATTATTATTAATTATTGTTATTACTTTTATTTTAATATCATTCTTATTGTCTTTTGCGAAAACTATATCTCTTTCCTCTATGTAATCATACAGTAGTATTTATTTCTTTATAATATTTTCTCTTTATTTTCATAATTAATGTAATAGTTATTTTACAAAATTAAATGCTAGAAAATATTATGCTTTGATAACACACATCGAATAAATTAATTAATTATTTAATATTAATATATGCTAATGTGATTAATTAAGAGACGTAATAAGAATTAGAAGCCCAAAGAAAATGTGAAGAAAGAAGTGGATTGTCCAATATCTAGTCACCTAAAACTCAATGCAATTCCTAGCCCCAAATTCCCTTAAGCCCACAGGCACCGAAATAGTCCAATTCGGAGGCCCATACCCGCCGGTCCACTTCTCTACTTCGAAAGACCAAAGTGCAACCGCTGCTTCTGGCTATCTCTCTCCCACCTATCTCTTTCCTCTTGCCATCTTCGTACAAAATCCATCGATGCTCAGCCCAAGAATATAAGTTGTCGCCCCATTTATGTGCAAGTCTCTCAAACACTCATCTCTCTCTTCTTCAACGTGTCAGCCAACATATGAAGCCAAAAGACTTCTGAATTTTGATTCTCTAAGTCTGAAGGATGACTTCTCAGAGATTTTGGTTTGATTTTCAAACGGCTCCATACAGCCTCAACCTGTGGCTCCCAAATTTAAATTTCAAATGCTAGGAGTAAAAATCCCACAAAAAGAACCCTAGAATCTGCCTATAAATACCATGCCATTGCAGCCATTAGGGACAAACTTGAGCTCCTTCCTTTAACATTTGTTTAGCCGCCATCCCCACCTCCCAATATTTCCTTCTTTTAAATTTCTTAGTTTTGTTGGTTTTTAACCAAACCAGAAGCATTTTTATTTATTTATCACGGCGATTAATGTTGGCTCGAGGTAGCAAGCCCCAGGCCGGAGTTTGATAGTGCAACTCAGATCCCCGCCTCAGTTCGTTGCCTTGCAAAAGGTCCGCATCTTTTCATTCGTTATCTTTTTGTTCTAATTAAAGCATGTTCGATACTTCACGCATTTTTTGCCAGACATGTTAAGTTAGGCTTCCACGTTTTAATACTATAAAGTTGGGCATTTTGCTTTTATTTCTTCCCTTTAGTTTGATGGAATGATTCTATGACTAAAATTGTTAGAAATGATTTTTTTAAGGAGGTTATGTTCTGGTATATGGTATTGAAATATGTCTGCCTGGTATTTGATAAAATGCTCACATAAAAAATACTCTATTTTTCTTTGTATACTATTATGTTAGATGTCATAATTTAAGAAAGGCTCTGTCATTAATAATTGTGACTGAGAATCCTTTCACTTAGACATTATGCTTAGGACTCCTAACATTTCGTTTAAAACAGATTTAACTAAATGAACATTGCTAAGTGAAGATTTGATTTACTTTGTGTTACACCAATAAACAACATGTCCATAGGAGTTTAATTTAACTTACGGAGTATGAAATGACATCCCTTCTTTCTTATGAAGTGTAAGTACTCATAAATGACTGTAAGTAATCTGTTTAGTGAGTATGCTTTAAGAGGATAATCTTTAGATGATAAATTATGAGATAGAAAACTTGACTTCAGATTTTCCTTCCTTGGAGGTTTAGATACCATACCTATACAAGTATGCACCTTGATTCAAGACTTCTTTCATACATATTTTAAGAGGCGTGGATTTAAGTAACTAAAGGTATTGGTATAAGTTTAATTGCTTCTTTTACTCTTCTCTAGAAAAGTATATCCTTAGAGGTGATGTGATGAATTTGTGAATACTGATTTCAGCCCTTTGAATAAAGTTGGAACTTTTACATAAGGAATCTGTCTAATTAGCTGAATGACTAAAAGGGTCTCCTATCTTTCTCCTTAAATATTCTCACTATCGAATGCGTTTGTCTTTCATCGAAACTAGAAATTAGTTTTCTAGGAATCTGGTTGAGTTTCAAAGACTATAAGAAAGGAGAATACTTATTGCTCTTGTTTACTGAGTGTCTGCGTCATTGTGATCCTTATTTTAGGAATAACTCGATTTCTTAGTCAAGATTGTAAGTAAATATGCACATGTTGACCTGTGAATCTTATGCCTGTTGCTCTTTTTAGTTGCCATGATATTAGAAAGTTATTTTATATGGTTAAGATCTCTATCTATGAATAATGTTGTGTTTCGACAAATGCCTTAACTTTACTTGAGATGCTCCTATTAGAAAACATGTTGTAGAGATTACTTTAAAATGCATATTATTTATAATCCTCAATAATTTAAGGCAGTACTAATATGAAGGGAATAACTAACCAAATGCTATATTGATGACTAACATGTTCTAGTCTATCCCTTCTACTGTAAAATTTCATGCTATCTTGAAGCATCAAAAATCATATTTTGTTCTTTTGCATGTTCTTTTTTATCCTTGTTGTAGTAATGTAAAATGTTTGGAAAGTAAGAATTGTGAATTGACGCATTTTTTAATGTGGGGCATTTTAGTTGTCCTTACAATGTACAGTAGTATAAGGCTTCCTTATTAATCTTTATTTTTTTCTTTATTTTTGCATGAACACTTGGAATTGGAATGACACGACTCTCCTTATCCACACATGGAGTCTTATTGCGAGACTCTCCATAATTGCTCATGGAGTCAATACAAATTCATATAATGCACCAGATAACAAGAAAACAAGCGAAACGCTTGGGACACCTATGACGTCTTTCTTAGTTTTTTTTCTTTTGCCATTCGTTCCTCTTTAGATTTTGTGATCCTTGATTTATTTGTGTGCTTTGGTCGACTTCAAGATTAGGATTTTATAACATTTGGGAGTCTCCCTTGAGTTTGAATTAATTATTGAATCACGTAGGAGTTTGAGAAGTTGCAGCAAATGGTAAGTACTAAGGCTACCAGTATATCATCAATTTAGCATTTTTACTGATCTATTTTGTATCTAAAAGAAAATCTATGTTCTTCACTCAAAATATTTAGAATTATATTATTTTGACCGGTCTTTAATTGTTCCTTATAGAATTTATTCCAACCGAGAATCGTCCAAGCTTTTTCCATGGAATTAATCAAACCTGAAACTTCTTTGAGTCCATAGTGCTCTTATCTAATTACTTTTCCGAAATAATGTAACAATCTTTTGACGTAGGTTAAAGAAGTAGTCTTGCCAGTCTATTATGTTTTCCAACTTAAGTGAAAAAGAATCTTTTGTGTTTAATCAAGTTAAATAATGGAATTGCCACATTTGAATTTGGAATCCAAGCCTTCTTACTTTGCCAGACAAAGTCGTTCTTATGCAAAGTCTTATGAGAGTGGATATTATTTTTCAATTAAGGACTACTTACTTTAGAAGCTAAAAATTGAAGAGTTTTTTTTTTTTTTTTAAATATTTTTTTTATCAATAAGACACCTAATTTTATTAACATAAGTTTGGCCGGTTAATCGTAATTAACGGATCACATAGGGTGCTTTTACAACCTTCTCTATAGGATTAATTAGAACCCTTACCCATAATCATAAGTTAAGCAGAGCATAAAACAGAGTTACTTTATGCAATCATTTAGCTAAAATTGGTGTCCTAATTCATCATTGAAATAATTAGGTGGTGACTCTTTTAATTAATTAATCTCAGTCCTTCCAATAGGTTATAATCTAATTTGACCTGTGTTAAAATGAGATATAACAACTATCATAGGTAAATGAGCCGGAGAGGCTGCCGTGAGATAAATAGAATAAAACATGAGAAAATACTCGACAGTAGACGACCCAACATGTAATCCAAACTTTTACATATGACATAGGGGTCTATAAGACCAAAATGATCATTTGTAAACTCAATACATAGACCGGTAAGGCCATACAAGTATCCGTATACATGACATATGTCTACAAGCCTCTAAGAGTACATAAGTATCTTAGGTCGGGGTTGGGCCCCGCCATACCAATCAATACATGTCCTAATTATACTGACCAAATAAGCAACTCCGAAGCAAATAGATTGCACCAACACCTTCCGCTGAGCTGATAGCCTACTTGGAAGATCTCAACTTGTCTATCGGGACCTGCGGGCATGAAACGCAGCGTCCCTAGGCAAAAGGGACATTAGTACAAATAATGTACCGAGTATGTTAAGAATGAAATTCAGTAAATAAAAGATGTGAGAGAAACATGGAGTAAAGGACTCGACATGTAAGTCTGAATAGCTTTGTAAATCATTTTATAATATCATGCATATACGTATAAATATCATATCATCCATAGGTATATGCGTTCATAAAATCATCAAGCATATGAGGACATCCTATCATATCATCTCGGCCACTGTGGGAAACTCATCAACATATACCAGCTGATCAGGTGGTGGTGCGTATATAACGCCGTAACTTTTTTTCATATCCCATATACATATATATACAATATATATACGCGTATATAACGCCATCTGGTCATGGGGTCAATGTACATGGATAAATGAATGCAATGCATGAGAAGTACGTCATAAAAATCTCTCGGAACGTTATAAGACCATTATGTCTCTGATTAATATCATAAAATAAACTTTATCAACTTACGTATTTTCTGAGACCCATGAATAGAAGATAGAATGATAAGACATATGAGGAATCAAGAATATAGGAACCTGTAGTATTTCTATGAATATAGTCATTTATGGAAGTTGTGCATTTGCTCGTTTTGTTTGTATCGTATGGATCATGCCAAAAAGAAAGAAGGGATAGCCTTAATACACCTGAGCCAATTCTCTTGACAATCCTTCCAAAATACGTCAAACGCGACAAAATATGTAACAACAGATCGAAGTAGGGAAAAATTCGTATGATATTCTTGAGAAAGATTGTACCGTATTCACTTAGAATTGCAAATCCCGTTGCTATACATTACGTAGTCTCATATGAATTTCGTGGCTTTCATCCGATAGCGTAGCAAACATAAGCACCTCACTTCTTAATGATATGGGAAAATCTTTTATAATTGTTGGTTCATAAGTGCTTTTGGGTGAAGCTCCATCCGTTGCCTTCTAAACATATGAATTTTAATGACTTATGTTGGTGTCGTTAACAAAGAGAGTGAGCCCCACTTTAGGATGACTTAGCCACATGAATCGTCAATATGTGCCACCTTTCCATATGATTCAAGAGTCATCTTATTGGATTTTATTGGCTGCCACGTTAGGGGCTTTAACATTTTCCAAAGATTATTAATTAATCTCCCACTAAAATTTATTAATTATCCAATTATTCACATAATTAAGAATTATCTCAAATTACTTAAAATACTACTCACTTTAATACACTTTATATATCTTACTATAATATATTTCACTATCACGTGTGCTACCTTATATGAAATTAGTTCATAAATACCGGGTATTATAGCTCGGACCGTATTTTATCTCAAAACGACGAACTTCGATGAAACTCATTTTCTTCAATTTGCTTACCCTCTCACATTCACGGACTTGTTTGAAATAACATAATACTTATAACCTAAAAAATTATCTCATTCCCAAGCTTACGTTGATTAACTTACGACGAAACTTCAACGTACAAGAATGCGAGATGTAACATCTCATTTCCGAGCTTTCATCAATTTACTTATGGCGTACTTTCACATATGCAAGGATGGGGTGTAATATCATTCCCCCCTTGGAACATTCGTCCTCGAATATTGACTGATGCACCTATCAGTCTTATAACTAGATAGCTCTTACAAATGGTTTTAACACTGCCCTTGCCATCCTGTTCTGTGAATAAATCCAAAGGCCAGGGCATTCCCGCTTTTAGGCCTCTTTCTCACACCATGACTTGGGGTCAGAATTTTTCCAATCTCGTAACTGTCGCTACCTTCTATCATGTAGCCGGTACGACTCTGACCTTGTAAGTGTGCCTATGCAATTCTTCTCTCTTTTTTCCTCCAGTTTTTAGCCAATCTTTAGGCCTCACTTTGTAAACATATACAGAGCTTGACAAGATGTCCCTCATGGCATCTATAGGTATACTGAAGTTCTTCGCTCGGTACTTTGTTGAACTTACGAATATTGCTATATCTTATTTCATAGACCCGGTTATCCATTCATATGACTTTACTGCATCTAGGTAGATCATACTATACCATAACTCTTACTTCGATTTATCATTACTGAGGTGTGCTACCAAACCCTAGGTTATTCTCATTGCTTATCCCATATGTATAAGTCTAAGTCCTTTAATACTTCCTCATTACTGTTTATCTTAAGAATGACAACCTAATCTCATCTCATACTTTTTAACTTTTATCCATCCATTGTTGATTCACCTCAATATTGATCCATAATCTATCATTCATAACTTGACCTCTTATGTAACACTGCCGCTAGGGATCACGTCCTATCGGGGACATCTGGAGTAATTAGATTGATCCACCGAAGGGTGATATTATACTTCCATAACCGTACTTTATAGCATCCTAATTTGACCCACATTACATGGGTATTTTAATCCCGTACAATTCATGAAATCATCTTCAAGTCATTACTCAATCGAAGGCCAAAACGTCATCCTTTATCTATCACAATCACACCCTCATTCTACTACCAGGTCATCATTCCATCTCTTCTAAATGCTACTAGTCTTAGACTCCTTTGAGTTCATTCAGGTTATACTGAGCTTTCTATAACTTAGAGAAACCATCAGCTCCCTTGTTTTCACGGGCTTAATCCCGAGGATTTTCGTCTGCTTCTCAATTGCCCTTTCTTATCCTTACTCCTGTCTTTCTAATACCTTGTCGTTCTATCATAATTTAGCTTGCGACCGATTTCCTTATGCTTTTTTGGAACATCAAGCGAGACATCACATCTTCTCTAACTCTTCTTTTACTCTATTAATTAGGCCTCTCGATACCTTGAAACAATAGGCTGGAAGATATGCCACTAACGATGCCACTATCATTCTTGGATATTTAATCCCCACGCTTCTCGCCTTTTTTCCGAAGTATGCACTACACAACCTTCTGCATTTAAGTATCTCATACGTTGTTGACCTTTACCTTACTTACGTTAAAGTCTTGCATCACATCTTCTATCTCTTTCATGACCTTCCTTCCACATAGGTATAATTCACATCCACAACTTGAACTTCTATTATAATACTTGCACCTCTTTACATGATTCAGTGAGAGCTTTATACTGAATTCTTCTAATTGGCTTTATTGTAGAGCCCTTATAAAATATGGCTACTGTACTATCTCGCTTGCATCTCTGATATTAAGAGTGATTCTGCAATGTACTCAATCACGATGTCCATAATTTCCTGGGTCCAATAATGTAACGACATGACCGGTCGTTTTGAGAACTTAATCTTCGTCCGGTGGCGTAAGTTCTTGAATAGCTTCGCATTGTGTGTATCGGCTTGCCTGCATGGTTGGATTCAGTTATCGGAGGATCCGAAGTCGAATTGGAAGGAAAAAATTCAGTTTTGGAAGCTTAAGCGATGAAAGTTGACCGAAGGTTTGAATTTTGTGTAAACAACCTCGAAATGAGTTTTAGATAATTCCAACAACTTCGTATGGTGATTTTGGACTAAGGCGCGCGTCCGAGATTGGTTTTGGAGGTCCGTAGAGTAATCTGAGGTAATTCAGTGAAAGTTAGAATTTCGGCAATTTCGGCCGATAGGTGAAATTTTGATATCGGGGTCGGAATGTTCGAAAGTTGGAATAGGTTCGTAGCATCATTTGTGACGTGTGCGCAAAATTTTAGGTCATTCGGATGTGGTTTGGTTGATTTCGGCATCGTTGGCGTATTTTTGAAGTTTAGAAATTCTAGGCTTGAATCCGAGATTTATTCGGTGTTTTGATGTTGTTTTGGGTGTTACAAAAGTTTGACTAAGTTCATGCACTGGTATGTGACCTATTGGTGTAATTGGTTGAGGTCCCGAGGCGCTCAGGATGGTTTAGGACGGTTATCAGAAAGTTTGAAGTTTGGAAATGCAGCTGGTGCTGCTGTTCTGGTGTGGTCGCACCTGCGGTTAGGGTACCGCAGGTGCGAAAAAGATCACGCATGTGCGAGAATAAGCGGGCTGGGCAGCCTCCGCAAGTGCGGAACTTTGGGGCGCAGGTGCGGCCCCCGTAGAGGCGGTTCTAGGGGGCAGGTGCGGTTTGTATTTCGCACAGGCGATTGCGCAGGTGCTAAGTGGTTGCAGATGCGGATGTCCTGGGCAGATTCTTATAAACGAGGGATATCCATTTTCTTCCCATTTTGAGCTTTGGACTTCGGATTTGAGAGCGATTTATTTGGGGATTTTTAAGCTAATCTAGTGGGTAAGTGTTCTTCACCTATATGTTCCATGATTTTATCTTTGTTTTTATCATTTAAGTTGTGTTTTGGGTTGAAGAAAATGTTGGTTTTTGAAGAAAATTCTCAAAACGAAAATTCATGATTTGAGGGATGAAATGGTATAGGTAATTTTTGTATGGTGGAACTCATATCGGAATGGGTATTCGGATTTTGTAAAATTTGAAGGGTTCCGAGGTGCGGGCCCAGGGGTCGATTTTTATAATTTTGTAAAGTTTGAAACTTTATTATTCGGAATAGTTACTCATACAATTTATGTGTGTTTTGGAGTTGTTATAGTTGGATTTGAGCCGTCCAGAGGTCTTTTCGCCCGAGAAATCCATTTAGAGTATCGGGTCGTCGCCGTCGAGGTAAGTATCTTGCCTAGCCTTGTGTGGGGGAATTAACCCTTAGAATTTGAGTCTTCTATGTTAATTTTAGTCCGTGTATGCGAGGTGATGGGTGTGTGCTCGGACTTAATTGTAGAAGGTTGACCTTCTAGGGTTCGTAGGCCCTTATATTCACCTTGTATGAGGTTGATTTTGATACGATTGAGTTCTTATCTACTAGTTTCACCTCTACATGCTTTAATTAGAACTAATTACTTTAGGATCCACCCTTACCGCCTACTTGACCCTTATTTGACTTAACCAAAGGTTTTACCTCTCTATCATCATGTTATATTTTCATAAGCTACCTATAATTAATTAAATGGTTGAATATCCCTCATAATTTGCTCAACCTCATAAGGGGAATATATAACTTATATCTTAGTCGACTTGTCCTTACTTGGGATTATTTGACTTATGTTGTCTTCTTATTGTTGACTTGAATTTGTGGATTTGCTGCTTGTCTTGTTTTTCCCCGGTCAAGTTGTTTCAAGTTTGCACTTAGTATTCTATGCCGTGATTATTCCTTGTGAACGATGTTCTGCTGTTTCTTTGTGAATTGACGTCCTTGTATTGATTTATTACCCGTATCTAGTGTCCTTGTCTTAGTTGCTTTGCATTTGATGTGGTGATGTGCGAGTTTTCTGTCGTGCTATAATTGTTTTCTTCGGTTGTTTCACTGCATATTTAAATTGGGACTACGGACGTACTCCGAGAGCTTTCTCCCTGTACTGCATATTTAAATTGAGACTAGGACGTATTCCTGGAGCTTTCCCCCTGTACTGCATATTTAAATTGGTACTACAGACGTATTCAGGAGCTTTCCCTTGTACGGCATATTTAAATTGGGACTACGGACGTATTTCGGGAGATTTGCCCCCTGTGTTGCATTGCATATTTACTTTGGGACTACAGGCGTATTCCGGGAGATCCCCCAGCACTGCATATTTAATTTGGGGCTACGGACGTATTCCGGGAGATTCCCTGTACTGCATAACAAATTCTGAACGACGGGACGGAATCCCGATTGTTTTTATATTGAAGAAAAACTATGTCTGAAAGACAATTATTGAAAAGTAAATTTTAAAGGCATTTACCTTGAAGGAATCTATGTTTGCAAGGTTATTATTTTTTTTTTCAAAGGGATGTTTGCAAAGCCTTTATTTGAAGGAAATTATGTTTGAAAAATATTTACTAGAAATGTACATTTGAAAAGCTTTTATGGAAAGGAATACGTTTGAGAATTTTGTTTTGTAAAGTATATTTATGTATCTTTGGAGGAGGTATATTTCAAAGGAAAATTTTCTACTGAAATGATTATATTTTAAAATATTTCAATATAAACTTGTGGTTGAAAAGTTTCACTCGAGGATTTGACCAATTTATTGGGTTTGATTGGCTAGGGCTCGATGTGGACAAACTAATGCAGTGCTAAGTTACTGGTCTTCTTATTGTATTGTGGTTTCCGGTTCTGGCTTGTACTTTCGAATATCCTTCTTGTGTATTATTATGCTATTCCGTTGTGTTTGCTGTATTCCTTCCGCATTGTAGGTATTCTGTTATTTACTATAGTGTGCAGTCATTAGATAGATGTCATACTCTGTCATTTCTATATTTATGTCTGTATAATTTATTAGAAAAGTGGTGTCTTGACTAGTCCTCGTCACTACTTCACCGAGGTTAGTCTTGATACTTACTGGGCACCGCTGTGGTGTGATCATACTACATTTGTGCAGACCAGGTATTGATTGTTAATAGCTACGCAGATCATTTCCGATGAGACTCAAGGTAAACCTACTGCTGCGTTCGTAGGCTTCAGAGTCACCTTCCTTCTTTTATTCAACCGTTCTTAGTTATTTAAATAGTTTTTTTAGAAGTTGTAGTAACCTTATAGAGTTTATGACTTGTACTACCGAGTTTTGGGAATATGCATTGTATCAAGGAATTCTTTATTTTAGAAAAATATTTTTTTTGTTTATTTTTGTTGCTATTCCATGAGTATTAGGCTCTCCTAGTCCTTAGGACTAGGTGCCATCACGATACCCAACATAGGTAAATTTGGGTCGTGATAGGTTGGTATCAGAGTTTTAGGTTCATAGGTGTTACGAGTCATAAGCGAGTCTAGTAGAGTCTTGTGAATCGGTGCGGAGACGTCTATACTTATCTTCGAGAGGCTACGGGACTATTAGGACAATTTCACTTCCTTCATTCCTATCGTGCGGGTTCATTGATTTTGAAGTTTGAAAATTCTCATTCCATTCTCTCACTGATGGTGAGGACACGAGCTGCGGTTCCTGATGATGTTACCCCCGAGACGGATGTCGCTAGGGGTAGAGGCAGAGATCGACGAGGAGTACGTGCCGCAGTTGGGACATCTACAAGAACAACCGTTGAGGAGCCGCTGGTAGTTCCAGTTGGTGGACAGGTACTAGAGGTGCCTGTTGTTATGCCCGGACTTCATAAGACCTGGGCGCAGTTTTTGAGTATAATTGGTAACATTGACTCAGGCGGGATTTATTATAGTGCACCGGCTACTCCACAGATCAGGGGAGGAGTTTAAACTCCCACCGTTTACACTCCAGAGCAGCGAGATCATGTTGGCCAGGTTCCAGTCGTCATAGCAGCACAACATGTGGTTCCAGTTCAGCTCGTGGTTAGGGCAGCAATATCAGAGGAAGAACACCTTAGACTTGAAAGGTACAGGAAGTACCACCCTCCTATCTTTTAGTGGATGGGCAAAAGATGATTCCTAGAGTTTCCTGGAGAAGTATCACTGCATTCTTCGTGCTATGGGTATTGTGGAGTCGAACGGGGTTGATTTTTATCACGTCTCAGTTCGGAGGAGTGATTTGTCAGTGGTGGTAGGCATATGAGTTGGGGTATCCTGGCCGAGTCAGCTTCACTTACATGTGTTCAGGTTTCAGAGATTTTCCTGAGAGGGTTTGTACCTCAGTTCCTTCGAGATGCACGGTGCGCGGAGTTCGAGCAGTTACGTCAGGGCGCTTATGCCACAATCAGAGTATGCCCTTAGATTCAGTGAGTTGTCCAGGTATGCACCTCCCTTGGTTGCTTCAGTTAGGAGGTGAGTCCGTAGATTAATTGAAGGGTTCAAGCATGATATTCGGTTCACCATGACTCGGGAGTTGGAGTCGAATGTTTCGTTTAAGCAGGTGGTAGGGATCGCTCGCCGGTTAGGGGGCATATGGGGTCGGGAGAGAGAGGACAGACGAGTTCATGAGAGAGAGTATAGGGAGGCCTCGTAGGCTGGGGAGATCTGCTGGTCCTTATTATGGAGACAGGGTACGACACGGTAGTGGTTTTGTGGGTCAGTTGGTACAGTTTGCAGTACCAGCTTCGCATGGGGTTTCAGGTACTCAAGGGTCTCAGAGTACTCATATTGCACAGTTTCCACAACCACGTCCGCAGAGAGGTTGTTTGATTGTGGAGATGTCAGCCATAGGGTGAGAGATTGTCCAGGATTCAGACATGTGTGTTACAGCAGGGTATACAGGTGAGTAGAGGGCGCCCAAGAGGAGGAGGCCCGACCCATTGGTGTGTTTCGTGTAGTAGGCTGGAGGCTATTGTGCCAGATGTTATCATACATGTATGTTTTGATTTGTTGCAGAGGGGCACCATTTGTATTTCACCATAGTTCTGTTGGTTGGGCCGAGTTTCCCTTATTTGTTGCTTTATTTATGAGTGAGTTTCATGCTTTGCACTCTCTTTTTCGTGTTCGCTCCTGTTGGGAGATTCTATGAGTTGTAACCCATGTCTATCTTTGTTTTATTCATCATTGAGAGTGGTGAGACTAGAAGTGAGTCCTTGTTGTTCATCATGGTATGCTTTATGTGACTTTCCTAAGTATTTTGGTTACGAGCTATGAATTGATACTCTATCGAGATGTGAGTTAAGTGAGTGTCATGATGTTATTGGCAGAGTTGAGTTAGTGAGATATTTCAAATGGTATGATATATATTCGGTATGTGATTTAGAGTTGAGGGCGAGACCCTCGTGATATTTTGTGATTCGATATGTTTGGACCAGGCTGAGTGCCGCGGTGGAGATTTTATCAGGATAGGCTCCTTGTGATATGTTTAAGTGTTTTCATTATTTCCTCGTTATGTCAGTTGTGGGTCAGTATTGGTAGAGAGTAGTGCATGTCAGACTTGTTTTATAGTTCCCTTATGTTTTTCTCTTTTCATAATCAGTCATTTTCGTTATGTGCTCCTTGAGTTTTAGCTTGCGGGGTGTGTGCCCGGTGGTATTAGTTGTGGCTTGGTAATTCAGGTGTCAAAGTATGAGGTCCTCGTGTTTCTTGCATTATTATCAGTGAGGTGGAAGTTTGAAACAGAGTTCTATCGGATATGAGGCTAATTGTCGGTGCTGAGTTGATTTCGGGCAGCTATTGTGATCAGAAGTGTTAGTAGAGACCTATTTGTGGTGTGTTATACTGTGTGGTAGTACCTTATGGGTGTAGTCATGATTTGATGCAGCTGGTTGAGGCTGATGCCGGATATGGATTTAGAATCGGATCTTTTGGCAATGAGTAGAAGCTGAGAAATTTAGGTATGAGGCTTATCGGTGGTGATAGGAAGGCTAAATTGTAGTTGTGATTATGTCATCAGGCGTATGTAGGTCGGGGTGACGTGGGATCACCCGTGAGTGTGTGTTGGATGTGTGCATTCAGTGATTGGATGAGTTCGAGGTGAATCTGGGCACGTTCGAGGACGAACGTTTGTTTTAAGAGGGGGAGAATGTAACGACCCAACCGGTCATTTTGAGAATTTAAGCTCCGTCTAGGGGCATAAGGTCTTGAACAGCTTCGCATTGTGAGTATCAACCTGCGTGCATGGTTGGATTCAGTTATCGGAGGATCCGGAATCGAATTGGAAGGAAAAATTTCAGTTTTGGAAGCTTAAGCGATGAAAGTTGACTAGAGGTTTGACTTTTATGTAAACAGCCTCAGAATGAGTTTTAGATAATTCCAACAGCTTCGTATGGTAATTTTAGACTTAGGCGCGCGTCCTGGATTGGTTTTGGAGGTCTATAGAGTAATCTGAGGTAATTCTGCGAAAGTTAGAATTTCGGCGATTTCGGCCGATAGGTGAAAATTTGATATCGGGGTCGGAATGGAGTTTCGGAAGTTGGAATAGGTTCGTAGCATCATTTGTGATGTGTGCGCAAAATTTTAGGTCATTAGGATGTGGTTTGGTTGGTTTCGGCATCATTGGCATATTTTTTAAGTTTAGAAATTCTAGGCTTGAATCTGAGATTTATTCGGTGTTTTGATGTTGTTTTGGGTGTTCCAAAAGTTCTACTAAGTTCATGCGTTGGTATGTGACCTATTGGTGTAATTAGTTGAGGTCCCGAGGGGCTCGGGATGGTTTAGGACAGTTATCAGAAAATTTGAAGTTTGGAAATGCAGCTGGTAATGCTGTTCTGGTGTGGCCGCACCTGCGGTTAGGGGACCGCAAGTGCGGAAAAGATCACATAGGTGCGAGAATAAGCGGACTGGGCAGCTTCAACAGGTGCAGACTGGGCAGATTCTTATAAACGAGGGTTAGCCATTTTCATCAACTTTTGAGCTTTGGACTTCGGATTTGGGAGCGATTTATTGGGGTATTTTCAAGCTAATGGAGTGGGTAAGTGTTCTTCAGCTAGAATTATATATGTTCCATGATTTTATCTTTGTTTTTATCATTTAAGTTGTGTTTTGGGCTGAAGAAAATGTTGGGTTTTGAAGAAAATTCTCAAAACGAAAATTCATGATTTGAGGGATGAAATGGTATAGGAATTTGGTAATTTTTGTATGGTGCAACTCATATCGGAATGGGTATTCGAATTTAGTAAAATTTTACGGGTTCTGAGGTGCGGGCCTGGGGGTCGACTTTTTGGTCGATTTTAATAATTTGGTAAATGTTGAAATTTTATTATTCTGAATAGTTCCTCATACAATTTATGTGTGTTTTGGAGTTGTCATAGTTGGATTTGAGCCGTCCGGAGGTCTTTTCGCCCGAGAAATCCATTTAGAGTACCGGATCGTCGCCGTCGAGGTAAGTATCTTACCTAACCTTGTGCGGAAAAATTACCCCTTAGGATTTGAGTCTTCTATGTTAATTTTAGTCCGTGTATGCGAGGTGACGAGTGTGTGCTCGGACTTAATTGTAGAAGGTTGACCTTTTAGGGTTCTTAGGTCCTTATACTCACCTTGTATGAAGTTGATCTCGATATGATTAAGTTCTTATATGCTAGTTTCACCTCTACATGCTTTAATTAGAACTAATTTCTTTAGGATCCACCCTTACCACCTACTTGACTCTGATTAGACTTAACCAAAGATTTTACCTCTCTATCATCATGCTATATTTTCATAAGTTACCTATAATTAATTAAATGGTTGAATATCCCTCATAATTTGCTCAACCTCATAAGGGGAATAGATAACTTATATCTTAGTCGACTTGTCCTTACTTGGGATTAATTGACTTGTGTTGTCTTCTTATTGTTGACTTGAATTTGTGGATTTACTGCTTGTCTTGTTTATCCCTGGTCAAGTTGTTTTTCTTTTGCATTTAGAATTCTATGCCGTGATTATTCCTTGTGAACGATGTTCTACTGTTCCTTTGTGAATTGAAGTCCTTGTATTGATTTATTCGACGTATCTTGTGTCTTTGTCCTGGTTGATTTGCATTTGATGTGGTGATGTCGAGTTTTCTGCCGTGCTATAATTGTTGTCTTTGGTTGTTGCATCGCATATTTGAATTGGGGTTAGTGACGTATTCCGGGAGGTTTCGCCTAGTAGCATATTTAATATTTGGACTACGGACGTACTCCGGGAGCTTTCCCCCTGTACTATATATTTAAATTGGGACTACAGACGTATTCCGGGAGCTTTCCCCCTGTACTGCATTGCATATTTACTTTGGGACTACTGACGAATTTCGGGAGATCCCCCAGCACTTCATATATATTTTGGGACTACGGACGTATTCCGGGAGATTCCCCTGTACTGCATGAAAAATTCTGAACTATGGGACGAAATCCCGGTTGTTTTTATATTGAAGAAAAACTATGTTTGAAAGACAATTATTGAAAAGTAAAGTTTAAAGGCATTTACCTTGAAGGAAACTATGTTTGCAAGGTTATTATTATTTTTTTCAAAGGGATGTTTGCAAAGCCTTTATTTGAAGGAAATTATGTTTGAAAAACATTTACTAGAAAGGTATATTTGAAAAGCTTTTATGGAAAGGAATTACATTTGAGAATTTCGTTTTGTAAAGTATATTTATGTATCTTGGGAGGAGGTATATTTAAAAGGAAAATTTTCTACTGAAATGATTATATTTTAAAATCTTTCAATATAAACTTGTTGTTGAAAAGTTTAACTCGAGGATTTGACCAATTTATTGGGTTTTATTGGCTAAGGCCCGATGTGGACGAAACTAATCTAGTGCTGAGTTACTGGTCTTCTTATTGTGTTGTGGTTTCCGGTTCTGGCTTGTACTTCCGAGTATCCTTTCTATGTATTATTATGTTGTTCCGTTGTGTTTGCTGTATTCCTTTCGCATTGTAGGTGTTCTGTTATTTACTATAGTGTGTAGTCATTAGATAGATGTCATACTCTGTAATTTCTATATTTATGTCTGTATAATTTACTAGATCAGTGGTGTCTTGAGTATTCCGCATCACTACTTCACCGAGGTTAGTCTTGATTTACTTTGTTGATGTAACTCTTTAGTTTCTTCTTTTGTCTAATCAACCTTTATGTAGGCTTAAGCTATCTTCCTATCTGCGGGTCATGGTATTGTTTATTACTTTAGCCCTTCATGGACGCTATAGAATATCCATGATACAATCTTCTAACAATTCAATCCTTTGTCTATGACCTGGGCTCAGTTCTTTCTTTTAACTTATATCAGAATCTTCTACGGCTGTATGGTTTTCAACATATATGCTGCATGGATAATACTCCAAACTCTTAAGTGCGTTCATAATGTAACTAACTCGGGATCATCGATCGAATAATTCCTTTCGTTCCTTCTCAGCTTTCTTTAAACGTAAGCTATTACTTTTCCTGGTCTTTCTACCCCCTTGTTGCGTGCATACTTAGCTTATCTTAGTTCCCATGCATGCCGGAGTTTTCGTGCAACTTATATGATCTCGAATGTTACTTTTTATTTTACCTCCCGTTCATTAGCCACGGTAGGTGCCACTTTCTTTAGGAGTGCTTACAATGTTGTTGTGAGACTGTTGTTACACAATCATTTCCTCTTTAGGTCACTGTGCTTAGCTTGAAGCCTTCTTCCTTATTTCTTAAACTAGTCTTTCATTGTAGTACTTAAGGACCCTCTGAATTTTGTAAAGTTGTGAGCTTATTACATCGAATACTCGACAGAATTATTGATGTCCTTCCTCGCCTATAATTATCCGTAGTTGCTTACCTCCATGCCCTTGTGCTTGTAGGGTTACTTTTGAAGTGATATTTTGACTTTTTTCCTAGTGGAACTCTTTTTTATTTTTGTAACACTAATACGGTACCTTTAACTACCCCGACTCCAATCTGAATATTTCTCTAGTATTACAATGTCATAACTGCGGGGCTGAATTCACTATATTGGGTTTTACTATGCTTATCTTGCACGATCTGTTGATTTGTCTGTGTCCTCTTGTCTAGCCATTAACTAGGCTCTTTCTGAATCAACTACTAACTACTCGTTGGCCCATTCTCATATCAATATTCCACATAATCTTTCTTGGGTTATTTCCATTGTCTTAACTAACGTTTCGCACTGGCTTCTTATATATCAATAACATCTCGGGCAGGAACCCTTATTTCCTCTCCTTTACGTCGTGCTTGCTTAATGTTCTAGAATCTTAGTATATACGTAGGATTTGGATAAGTTAAATCTCATTCCTTTCTCATTTTTATCGCATTCTTCCTTTACCATTCCATAGTTACTAGAACCACTTAATCCTGACTTAATGCCACATCACTCCATATTCCTTCATTTAGGTGAGCACTAAGATTTAGTGCTAGGATGATCTACGTAGAGATGTTTTATCTCTTCATATTTGGCGTCTTTTCACATCATCGATGGCCCTTATTCTTCTAGACCAAGGACAACAAATTTTCTTACTCGCGAGGGTGTAACTGGCACACATAGTCCCATAAGCTAAACTTTGCTCACCTTTGTTGCTTTAGGAAAACGTCTTCCTGAATGACCTTTAAAGGTTATTTCTATGTCATACGTTCTATTACCGCTGGAACATAACCTCTGAAATTCTCATGATGCCGACTATTATCAAATCACTCAGTCCCTAGTTTATGTTTAGTTTATCTTATTCACCAGCCCATATTGATTTCTATTACTCTAGGGTTTAACTTTTCCTTTTGGTAATCACGTTAGAGTCATGAACTTATTTATCGAAATAAAGGTATGGTTGTATGGAGTCGGATGTTTCGTTTAAGCAGGTGGTAGGGATCGCTCGCCGGTTAGGGGGCATATGGGGCTGCGAGCGAGAGGACAGACGAGTTTAGGAGAGAGAGTATAGGGAGGTCTCGTAGGACAGGGAGATCTATTGGTCCTTCTTATGGAGACATGGTACGACATGGTAGAGGTTTTGTGGGTCAGCTGGTTCAGTTTGCATTACCAGCTTCACATGGGGTTTCAGGTACTCAGGGGTCTCAGAGTACTCATATTGCACAGTTTCCACAGTCACGTCTGCAGAGAGGTTGTTTGAGTGTGGAGATGTCAGCCACAGGGTGAGAGATTTGTCCAGGATTCAAACATGTGTGTTACAGCAGGGTATACAAGTGAGTAGAGGGCACCCAAGAGGGGGAGGCCCGACCCATTGGTGTGTTTCGTGTAGTAGGCTGGAGGCTGTTGTGCTAGATGTTATCGTACATGTATGTTTTGATTTGTTGCAGAGGGGCACCATTTGTATTTAACCATAGTTCTGTTGGTTGGGACGAGTTTCCCTTATTTGTTTCTTTATTTATGAGTGAGTTTCATGCTTTGCACTCTCTTTTTTGTGTTCGCTCCTGTTGGGAGATTCTATGAGTTGTAACCCATGTCTATCTTTTTTTTATTCATCATTGAGAGTGGTGAGACTAGAAGTGAGTCCTTGTTGTTCATCATGGTATGCTTTATGTGACTTTCTTAAGTATTTTGGTTACGAGCTATGAATTGACACTCTATCGAGATGTGAGTTAAGTAAGTGCCATGATGTTATTGGCAGAGCTGAGTGAGTGAGACATTTCAAATGGTATGATATATTTTCGGTATGTGATTTAGAGTTGAGGGTGAGACCCTCGTGATATTTTGTGATTCAATATGCTTGGACCAGGCTGAGTGCCGCGGTGGAGATTTTATCAGGATAGGCTCCTTGTGATATGTTTAAATGTTTTCATTCTTTCCTCGTTATGTCAGTTGTGGGTCAGTATTGGTAGAGAGTAGTGCATGTCGGGCTTGTTTTATAGTTCCCTTATGTGTTTCTCTTTTCATAATCAGTCATTTTCGTTATGTGCTCCTTGAGTTTTAGCTTGCGGGGTGTGTGCCCGGTGGTATTAGTTATGGCTTGGTAATTCGGGTGCCAAAGTATGAGGTCCTCGTGTTTCTTGCATTATTATCAGTGAGGTGGAAGTTTGAAACAGAGTTCTATCGGATATGAGGCTAATTGTCGGTGCTGAGTTGATTTCGGGTAGCTATTGTGATCAGAAGTGTTAGTAGAGACCTATTTGTGGTGTGTTATACTTGTGGTCGTACCTTATGGGTGTAGTCATGATTGATGCAGCTGGTTGAGGCTGATGCCGGATATGGATTTAGAATCGGATCTTTTGGCAATGAGTAGAAGCTGAGAAATTTAGGTATGAGGCTTACCGGTGGTGATAGGAAGGCTAAATTGTAGTTGTGATTATGTCATCAGGCGTATGTAGGTCGGGGTGACGTGGGATCACCCGTGAGTGTGTGTTGGATGTGTGGATTTAGTGATTGGATGAGTTCGAGGTGAATCTGGGCACGTTCGAGGACGAACGTTTATTTTAAAAGGGGGAGAATGTAATGACCCGACCGGTCGTTTTGAGAATTTAAGCTCCGTCCAGTGGCGTAAGGTCTTGAACAGCTTCACATTGTGTGTATCGACCTGCGTGCATGGTTGGATTCAGTTATCGGAGGATCCGGAGTCAAATTGGAAGGAAAAATTTTAGTTTTGGAAGCTTAAGCGATGAAAGTTGACTAGAGGTTTGACTTTTATGTAAACAGCCTTGGAATGAGTTTTAGATAATTCCAACAGCTTCGTATGGTGATTTTAGACTTAGGCGCGCGTCTTGGATTGGTTTTGGAGGTCCATAGAGTAATCTAAGGTAATTCGGTGAAAGTTATAATTTCAGCGATTTCGGCCGATAGGTGAAAATTTGATATCGGGGTCGGAATGGAGTTTCGGAAGTTGGAATAGGTTCGTAGAATCATTTGTGATGTGTGCGCAAAATTTTAGGTCATTACGATGTGGTTTGGTTGGTTTCGGCATCATTGGCATATTTTTTAAGTTTAGAAATTCTAGGCTTGAATCCGAGATTATTCGGTGTTTTGATGTTGTTTTGGGTGTTCCAAAAGTTCTACTAAGTTCATGCATTGGTATGTGACCTATTGGTGTAATTAGTTGAGGTCCCGAGGGGCTCAAGATGGTTTAGGATGGTTATCGGAAGGTTTGAAGTTTGGAAATTCAGCTGGTGCTGCTGTTCTGGTGTAGCCGCACCTGCGGTTAGGGGATCGCAAGTGTGGAAAAGATCATATAGGTGCGAGAATAAGCGGACTGGGAAGCCTCCACAGGTGCGGAACTTTGGGGCGCAGGTACGGCCCTCGCAGAGGCGGTTCTTGGGCGTAGGTGCGGGTAGGAGCGCAGGTGCGATTTGGATTTCGCACCTGCGATTGCGCAGGTGCGGTTAAGTGGTTGCAGGTGCGGATGTCCTGGGCAGATTCTTATAAACGAGGTTTAGCCATTTTCTTCACATTTTGAGCTTTGGACTTCGGATTTGGGAGCGATTTATTTGGGGATTTTAAAGCTAATCAAGTGGGTAAGTGTTCTTCACCTAGAATTATATATGTTCCATGATTTTATCTTTGTTTTTATCATATAAGTTGTGTTTTGGGTTGAACAAAATGTTGGGTTTTGAAGAAAATTCTTAAAACAAAAATTCATAATTTGAGGGATGAAATGGTTTAGGAATTTGGTAATTTTTGTATGGTGGAACTCATATCGGAATGAGTATTCGGGATCCGAGGTCTGAGCCCAGGGGTCGATTTTTATAATTTTGTAAATGTTGAAATTTTATTATTCGGAATAGTTCCTCATACAACTTATGTGTGTTTTGGAGTTGTTATAGTTGTATTTGGGCCGTCCGGAGGTCTTTTTGCCCAAGAAGTCCATTTAGAGTACCGGATCGTCGCCGTCGAGGTAAGTATCTTTCCTAACCTTGTGTGGGAAAATTACCCCTTAGGATTTGAGTCTTCTATGTTAATTTTAGTCTGTGTATGCGAGGTGACGGGTGTGTGCTCGGACTTAATTGTAGAAGTTTGACCTTTTAGGGTTCTTAGGTCCTTATACTCACCTTGTATGAAGTTGATCTTGATACGATTAAGTTCTTATCTGCTAGTTTCACCTCTACATGCTTTAATTAGAACTAATTGCTTTAGGATCCACCCTTACCGCCTACTTGACTCTGATTTGAATTAACCAAAGGTTGTACCTCTCTATCATCATGCTATATTTTCATAAGCTACCTATAATTAATTAAATGGTTAAATATCCCTCATAATTTGCTCAACCTCATAAGGGGGATAGATAACTTATATATTAGTCGACTTGTCCTTACTTGGAATTAATTGACTTGTGTTGTCTTCTTATTGTTGCCTTGAATTTGTGGATTTGCTGCTTGTCTTGTTTTTTCCCAGGTCAAGTTGTTTCCCTTTTGCACTTAGTATTCTATGCAGTGATTTTTCCTTGTGAACGATGTTCTACTGTTCCTTTGTGAATTGAAGTCCTAGTATTGATTTATTCCCCGTATCTTGTGTCTTTGTCCTGGTTGCTTTGCATTTGATGTGGTGATGTGCGAGTTTTCAGCCGTGCTATTATTGTTGTCTTTGGTTGTTGCACTACATATTTAAATTGGGACTACAGACGTATTCCAGGAGCTTTCCTCCTGTACTGCATATTTAAATTGGGACTACAGACGTATTCCGGGAGCTTTCCCCCTGTACTGCATATTTAAATTGGGACTACAGACGTATTCTGGGAGCTTTCCCCCTGTACTGCATTGCATATTTACTTTGGGACTACAGACAAATTTCGGGAGATCCCCCAGCACTGCATATTTATTTTGGGACTACAGACGTATTCTGGGAGATTCCACTGTACTGCATGACAAATTCTGAACTACGGGACGGAATCCTAGTTGTTTTTATATTGAAGAAAAACTATGTCTGAAAGACAATTATTGAAAAGTAAAGTTTAAAGGCATTTACCTTAAAGGAAACTATGTTTGCAAGGTTATTATTTTTTGTTTCAAAGGGACGTTTGCAAAGCCTTTATTTGAAGGAAATTATGTTTGAAAAACATTTACCAGAAAGGTACATTTGAAAAGCTTTTATGGAAAGGAATTATATTTGAGAATTTCGTTTTGTAAAGTATATTTATGTATCATTGGAGGAGGTATATTTCAAAGGAAATTTTTCTACTGAAATGATTATATTTTAAAATCTTTCAATATAAACTTGTGGTTGAAAAGCTTCACTCGAGGATTTGACCAATTTATTGGGTTTGATTGGCTAAGGCACGATGTGGACGAAACTAATGCAGTGCTGAGTTACTGGTCTTCTTATTGTGTTGTGGTTTCCGATTCTGGCTTGTCCTTCCTAGTATCCTTCCTATGTGTTATTATGCTGTTCCGTTGTGTTTGCTATATTCCTTCTGCATTGTAGGTGTTCTGTTATTTACTAAAGTGTGCAGTCATTAGATAGATGTCATACTCTGTCATTTCTATATTTATGTCTGTATAATTTACTAGACCAGTGGTGTCTTGACTATTCCTCATCACTACTTCACCGAGGTTAGTCTTGATACTTACTGGGCACCGCTGTGGTGTGCTCATACTACACTTCTGCACATTCTTTTTGTGTATACCAGGTATTCATTGTTAATAGCTACACAGATCATTGCCGAGGAGACTCAAGGTAAACGTGTTGCTGCGTTCGCAGGCTTCGAAGTCACCTTCCTTCTTTTATTCAACTGTTCTTACGTATTCTAAACATGTATTTAGAAGTTGTAGTAACCTTATAGAGTTTATGACTTGTACTACCGGGTTTTGGGAATATGCATTGTATCAAGGAATTCTTTATTTCAGAAAAATATTTGATTTTTGTTTAATTCTGTTGATATTCCATGATTATTAGTTTTACCTAGTCCTTAAGACTAGGTCCCATCACGATACCCAACAAAGGGAAATTTGGGTCGTGACAAATAATCAAACTCCTGATTTACTTTGTTGATGTAACTCTTTGGTTTCCTCTTTCATCTAATCAACCTTTATGTAGTCTTAAGATGTCTTCCTATCTGCGGGTCATTATATTATTTATTACTTTATCCCTTCATGGATGCTAAGGAATATCCATGAGACAATTTTCTAACAATTCAATCCTTTGTCTATGACCTGGGCTCAATTCATTCTTTTAACTTATACCAGAATCTTCTACGGCTGTATGGTTGTCAACATATATGCTTCATGGATAATATTCCAAACTCCTAAGTGCGTTCATAACGTAATTAACTCTGGATCATCGATCGAATAATTCCTTTCATTTCTTCTCAGCTTTCTTTAAACGTAAGCTATTACTTTTCCTGGTGTTTCAACCCCTTGTTGCGTGCATACTTAGCTTATCTTAGTTCCCACGCATGCCGGAGTTTTCGTGCAACTTATATGATCTCGAATATTACTTTTGATTTTACTTCCCGTTCATTAGCCACGGTAGGTGCCACTTTCTTTAGGAGTGCTTACAATGTTGTTGTGAGACTGTTGTTACACGATCATTTCCTCTTTAGGTCACTGTGCTTAGCTTGAAGCCTTCTTCCTTATTTCTTAAACTAGTCTTTCATTGTAGTACTTAAGGACCCTCTGAATTTTGTAAAGTTGTGAGCTTATTACATCGAATACTCGACAGAATTATTGATGTCCTTCCTCGCCTATAATTATCCGTAGTTGCTTACCTCCACGCCCTTGTGCTTGTAGGGTTACTTTTGAAGTGATATTTTGACTTTTTTCCTAGTGGAACTCTTTTTTATTTCTGTAACACTAATACGGTACCTTTAACTACCCCGACTCCAATCTGAATATTTCTCAAGTATTACAATGTCATAACTGCGGGGCTGAATTCACTATATTGGGTTTTACTATGCTTATCTTGCACGATCTGTTGATTTGTCTGTGTCCTCTTGTCTAGCCATTAACTATGATCTTTCTGAATCAACTACTAACTACTCGTTGGCCCATTCTCATATCAATATTCCACATAATCTTTCTTGGGTTATTTCCATTGTCTTAACTAACGTTTCACACTGGCTTCTTATATATCAATAACATCTCGGGCAGGAACCCTTATTTCCTCTCCTTTACGTCGTGCTTGCTTAATGTTCTAGAGTCGTAGCATACACGTAAGATTTGGATAAGTGCAATCTCATTCCTTTCTCATTTTTATCGCATTCTTCCTTTACCATTCTATAGTTACTAGAACCACTTAATCCTGACTTAATGCCACATCACTCCATATTCCTTCATTTAGGTGAGCACTAAGATTTAGTGCTATGATGATCTACATATAGATATTTTATCTCTTCATATTTGGCGTCTTTTCACTTCATCGATGGCCCTTATTCTTCTAGACCAAGGATAACAAATTTTCTTACTCACGAGAGTGTAACTGGCACACATAGTCCCATAAGCTAAACTTTGCTAACCTTTCTTGCTTTAGGAAAGTGTCTTCCTGAATGACCTTTAAAGTATTTTTCTGTCGTCCATTCTATTATCGCTGGAACATAATCTCTGAAATTCTCATGATGCCGACTATTATCAAATCTCTCAGTCCCTAGTTCATGTTTAGTTTATCTTGTTCACCAGCCCATATTGATTTCTATTACTCTAGGGTTTAACTTTTCCTTCTGGTAATCACGTTAGAGTCATGAACTTATTTCTCAAAATGAAGGTATGGCTATATGGACTTTACTCTTTTGTGGTCTCAAGGCCTGTCACCTTTCGCCTTTACCTTCAGTTGACTATAGACACTATAATACTGTCATTTTTTTGACCTAACGTTTTCATCCATGTATCACATCTTACTCATAATGCTTCATTAACTCTTATTTTATTTCCCCTTAACATTTCTATCTATAACTTTATTCTGAAAACTTTCAACAAGTCATTCTTTTGCTTTTAGGTCCCCTCGCTCCATCCGCTGCCTCTTCGATTTGCTTAACATTCTCACTCTACTAGGGACGGGAGACATACTTAGGTAATATTTATGTCACGCCCCAAAGCCGAGGGAAGAGAGCGGCGCTTAACCAGATGATCCCGGTCAAGTGGACCTGGATTGCCTTTCCTGCCCAACGCGTTACCCCGTGTTTATGATATACAATATTCCATATGAAATAATTAAATCAAAGCATGGACCTACAACTTAAGTTCATTTCTCCTTTTAACGTTTTAGCATTTGATAATCCCAAAAGATACAAGCTGCATGCAACATTTCCGATTCAGTCCACGATTACGAGTAAATACAACTACTGCCCAAAATATATATATACAACCCACATAGTGTCTATGGAGTCTCTAAGAATACTAGGAGTTTACATAGATTTGCCGGCGACAAGGCCCCGACTATAACTTTAAAGACACAACATATACAAAAGAAGAGGAAATAGGGCTCACCAGAACTGCTGAAAGGATGAAGAGGAGGCACAACTATTGGCGGTCGGAACTACCTGCTATAGAACCACCTACATCCATGTAAAAGATGTAGTGCCCCCGGCAAAAGGGACGTTAGTACCATTGAATAGTACTAGTATGTATGAACAAGCTTCATTCTAAGTAGAATCAAACAGTAAACAAATAGAGGACAGTCAGGGAATCCAAACAAATACCACACAGAAATATAGAAAATCACAAATGAAGGTTTCACAGTTACTCATTTCAATTTTTCATCTGTTGTGGCGCACAACCCGATCCCTCCGTATATCCACATATCACCCTTATTTCCTCTCCACCCTTATTACTTCGTGTTTTGGCGCGCAACCCGATCCCACTGCACAATCACATTTCACCCTAATAACCTCTCTACCCTTATTACTTCGTGTTGCGGCGCGCAACCCGATCCCACTGCCCAATCACATTTCACCCTAATAACCTCTCTACCCTTATTACTTCGTGTTGCGGCGCGCAACCCGATCCCACCGTACAATCACATTTCACAACAACAATCACCAACAATTACATCACAATGATCATCATCATGAAGAAAATTAGTTCATATAAACCAATAACTATGTGAAATCAAGGAAGAATGATCCTTACCAATCAGTAATTCATATATGGTGTTGCCACAATCATTTAACTCAATAAAATCAGTCCATATTTACTTTCATCATTTGCTACAAAGCCTTTAACACTTCGATACGTTCAACAATGTAATTAATAGCAACATCAACCAACAATTCAATCACAAATATTCTCATCATCAAGGATATTCATTCATAACAACCAAGTAACCATATGAAATCAAGGCCACATAAATCTTTATCAAACAGTGAGTCATATACGGTATGCCATCGATATATAGCTCAATTAGTTTATCCACATTTCCTTTATATTATTTACTACACATCATTTATCACTTAGATACATTAAACAATTTTATTCGTTATCATTTGTTTCGTTTGGTAGTATATCCTTGCATACTGATGTATTCAACAGTTAATGAGCTTTTCACATGATAGAGTAAGCACAATGAATCACCCTTTTCACAATCTCATATAGCATGGTGGCATGGCACTCAACTAGGACAATCAGGGAATAGAATATTACGTCTCAAAACATTAAAACAATCAATTCACATATGCTCAAGCAAGAAACTCATACCAAATGCTCGGACACCAACAAGGTGACTCTACAAAGATTAAAGTTAGCCATACATACCTCGAGTCGGAATTTCCCTTTAATATCTATTCTCAAACCACCGGACCTTCTATCTCTTTCAATCTAATTTACAAGATGACATGTTTAAACTTAGAATTACGAATCATGAACTCATTTGGGCATTTTATCAAACACTATGTGATCCCTTAGATTAATAAACCCTTTTTAGTGAAAAATTACTCTAACTTACTTCCCTTTACTAGGTTATGGTAAGTTAATCACATGCATGACCTATTTCTAACCCCACATTATATTTTTGGTCTCATAATCTAACATATAAAATATTAGAAGTAGGACTTACCCGGAAGATAGTGAGCTAGAGATTAGCAAGCTTGATTCTTGAGGATTTGTGCAATATTGATGATTAGGAGGCTAGGTTCCCTCTTTCTCTCTCTAAAATTCTCTCACCTGTCTCTAGATTTAGTGTAAAAATAGTCCCAAATGAAGCCCCAAAGATTATTTATCAAAGTGGTTTCGGATATGAAAAGTTCCAAAAATGACCCCCGAAGTCAATTATGCTATAGCATAATCGACAACATAACCAACTATGCTATAGCATAATCAACATTGTGGGCAACATTCTTGCAGCATAATCATTATGCTATAGCATAATCGACAGCATAATCAACTATGCTATAGCATAATCAACATGCGAGAACATAATGGTTTTGCCCGATTCTGCCCCATTATGCGACACAAATTCGGTCCGTATAGTCGTTTCGCGATCGCAAAAATTGTCGCAAATCAAGCCTTTGGTAATTTGGTCATAACTTTGTGTAGGAATTTCCAAATGATGAACGTATTGAAGATTTGGAAACTAGACTCAAAGACCTTTAATTTGATAAGTTATTCATCACATAATACCTTATATATCATTAGATATGTTCGTTCAACGGTTGGACTGTTGCAAATATCTTTGAAATTTTAGCCTGAAATTTTCCCATTTGGCTTAGACTTAGGCTTCCCTTTGGACCTCACGTCGCTTATTATATGACTCATACACTTATTCATTACATCCAATTCATTTACATCATATTTCAAGCACATATAATATTTAATTAGTCTACCTGGCACCCCGAAATCTTATATTGCTTAGCAAAATTTTCCGGGGACTTACATTCTCCCCTGCTTAGGATCATTCGTCCTCGAATGAGAGGTACAACTTGACCCAAATACCTAACATAACATATCTATTTTCTATCCTACCTCAAGTCCCTAAATTTTGACTAACTCCCAAATGTTTTTAGAAATTTCGACAACATCCTTTGTAACTAGGCCTATCCACCCGTCAGAGAACCACCAAAACCATCTTAAAAACTTATCAATAACTCGACAAAGCACCACAAACACTAATCTCAGCATCACAACAACTACATTACCATAATGACATCTGAACATGGACTGCACATTTTTAGATCATAACACCTATAAGGTATCTTTCAATTCAAAACTAATTGATATACAATCAAGCAAAAATATTTTCCTTCCAAGACACTTTCGGCCTTCAAGGTGGCCTCCTCGACTTACAAGCTTTTCCATAACACATTCGCGGAAATAATCCCAACCTCTAAACTTACCTAACAAGGATGATATCTAGATACCTCGCATAAGCTAACTACCCATTAACTTCACCTTCGATAATCTACACCAAAATGATACACAAAGGATCTTCCAACTACCTTCTTAGACATAGATATATGAAAACACAAATACATGAGAAACACCATATCCCTAGTGCAACCTAATGGGAAATGCGCTTATGTACCCTTCATTATCAATTCACATAACATCTACCGGGGAAAATTTTGAGAATAATCGGTTCACCCTCCTGAATTCTAAATCTCTATGCGAGAACCCAAACCAAACCCGTGGTGACCTTCACGATTAGTGTAAGATGTGCTATAATAAATTGACCATAAAATAACCTACTGAATATGTGTGATCATAGGGTGACTTTGACACGTTTGAACATTCAATACCAAATAAATCTAATACAATAAAGAGAAACGAAGTTCAAGATTGGGCTGGAATTACTCAGGAACCTATTAACGTGTTGAGCGGAGTATTTCATGAGGTTATATGCTATGAGACATGAGGATTTCTATTAATGAGGTTGACATGGTTTAATCCAGGTGACTACATCAATTATCAGATAAATGAAGCGTAGTGGTGACTAGTATTCTTAGATGAGGTGGATACCATGTACGTGAACTTGAGATTCTAAAGAAGTGATCAAGTGTGATACACCAGTTTTGTACCTGAGTGTAAGGAAAGTAGTGTAGCTCAAATGGTAAGACTCTTGCAACATGGGTGTGATTGAGGCTTCAAATGAAATACGTGGAATTTGATTTCACTCCTAGAAATAAGCGACACAGGGACTCTATGCCACAAACGCATGAGGATGGAAAAGAAGTCATCTACTTATGGGATTATCATAATTCGAACAATCTAACCCTTCCTAAGGCGGTGGAATTCCAGAGGTAACAAAAAATCCCCATACATGACAACGACGTTGTCAATGATCCTAGAAGCCGAGTGAGCAGGAAGCCACATAACATCATCAAATCTCACCCTTTTATGACTTTTGAAAAGGAGACACACTTTGGTTTGAAATCATGGCAATTTAAGCTTGAACTTTAAGGAGAATCATCACTTTTGGAACCCATGAGAAGCCCTCGTAGCCCAAGAAAATCGTCAACAATGTTGAGAAAATACTTAAAATAATTACGAGTTAGTGTAGAATAAGGCCTCGAAGTGACCATATGAATAATTATGAAAGGGTGAGAAGTCTTGATGCACTTATCGGAGAAGAGTAACCTGAGTTATCTAGTCACATGGACAAACAAAGCAGGTGGATGATTGTTTAGGAGAAAATATCACAAGGAGTGCGAGCAATATCTTTTTATCCTAACAGAAGGAACATACCCCGACCCTTGATGCCATAAGGCATAAAGTTAGATTCACAAGGAGAGTTACCATATGAAAATAGATATTAAGGCAGCACAACTAAGAGCATCATTTGGAATCAACAAGCTTAAACAAAGTTGAAGACATTAGAAGTCTGTAGTAAAGGGGAAATTTGCCCACTCTCAGGGCGCTTGTAGAGTACACAAAAGTGAGGTTAATTAAATCAGATCATATAGTTGGATATATAGTCAAGAAGTTAAGATACTATCGCGTTGGTGATTACGGGTAAACAACACATGATGCACGTCAAATGAAAGGAAAGCGAGAGAGCTTATAGAAGTGACCTTTACATTGCAACTACTAGGATGGGTGGTAATATAAGGGATCATGTGAAGCTAAATTTTTTTTGAAAGAAGATATATGTATGTAGTCACATGATGTATAACTCCAGAATCAGAAATCCAACTATGGCTAGCGACACTACTTCACAATGAAGCTCCACAACACCCTTATACAAAACCCTTGATGAACTTGAAGTGAAGTGGGAACCCATGTAATTTGTGGTATTTATTAATCCATTGACCAGATATCTAGAAGTATTTTAAAATTAGAGCTACTCTTTCTGGTTCAGAGTTCAACCTTTAAGGATAGTGCTTCTAAGGGAATAGGATTGAGAAGGGATAGTATAACCGATAGTGAATGAAGCAGGCTCGTAGTTAAAGTAAGAGGATGGATTGACTTTCCCCCGCCACCTATAATCCCATATCCTTGTTTAGTTATGTCAGAATACTGAAAACTCCAGTAATATCAGAGGACCGAAAACTAGTTAGCTAGAAAATAAAGGTATTGTTACATCTATCCCATTTTCTGGATTCAGCTGAATTGGTACAGAATTAGGGTGGATCACATTTATAAAAGAAATTGTATTTCTAGATACAAAGGACACAATTATGTTGTTCCTTCAGCCCTTGAGATTGGAACTGAGGAATGGGTCAACAACTAGGGGAAGGCCGGGTATGTCAGAGTAGCTAATCAAAAAAAAAACTTGAGCTTTTAAGAGTAACTCAATAGCTTCACGGCTAGTGGAGCCACTACAAACATAAAACAATCAGCTGGATTCGCAGCAACATGGAGCAATTAACATATAACGACACTTAAACAAGTATTATGCAATCCAAAGGAGGAGCGAAAATGCTTGTCTTTCTTATAACCAAAAGAAGAACAACCTTCAAGAATAATATGAGCAACAAGAATAAGTAGCACGATCCAGCTACATGGAGGCTCGATGGTCCCTAGCTTCGATGGATATTTTAATAGTGTTTAAAAGTAATTGAGCAGACCAAATTCAGAAAATAACCTGTCGGGGAAAGAGGGAGATTCTCGCCAAACAAACAAAAATATTGCCGATTCCGACCACTAGGCCAAAATGAAAGCCTCAACAAAGACAGAGCGAGGGCACTATTATACTAGAGATAATGATGACACAAGGCAAGATCTTGACTATGACACTATGTCAACATTCAGATGATGCAAAAACTTGAAGAAAAATGGCCTAGGATTTCGAATAGAGAAGAATAATTAGTCGAGAGAAAATATCCTTTTATTTTGTGCGAAAATAATAGAATTGTCCATCCATTCATTCGGGAAGAATTCTTCGGGTATAGTCCCTTGTTAGAGCTTAGAAAGGCGTGTTGGAAATGGTAATTCTATAGCTACAACTCAACTCAAGGACATGCTTATAGAGCTCGATGTACTAAGAGATCGCATCTAAGAAAATTTGTGGTGGGGTGGATTCACGAAATATTGGATCTCGTTCAAAGAGTAGGTGCATGCAATGTTTTGTGACTCAAAATTTATTAAGACCATTCCTATTGAAATTTTTCAATATGGATGTACATATACAACAATAATATGTTGGTTGTGCTAAGGAGTGACCTACTTGGTGACTTTAGGTTGATAGGGCAATAGCTGAATCGATGCCCCTCGACTCCACATCCCTAACGTACGTTGGTACCATACCGATTTACTATAGGATTTGATGGTGCAGTGACATCAATAGGGACAAGGGCACTCCCCTCTTAGCGATATGGTCTACCAACCCCTCCACAACTCAATACATTCTCCTAACAAGCCCTTGGGCAATCCCTTCGGACTCAATGGTGGGATCAATCCCTCCTCATGGCTTCAAACACGCGGATTATGGTATCACAATTACTCATTTTGAGAGTAAGCTTTGGAGAGAAAACTAACTCCCTAACTTGAGCTCTATCGCACGATTGGAGTATCAAAGAAGGGTGAAATTCCTAAAAGTCCATGTAGCACCCTAATTATAGATGTGGTCGACAACACACTGATAACAAGGGCTCTACTAGACACGGCTCCGAGACATCCTAGGACACTCTAAAACCTTAGGCTCTGATACCAAGTTTGTCACGCCCCAAACCCGAGGGACGAGACCGGCGCCTAACCGGATGATCCCGGTCAAGCGGACCTGGATTGACTTTCCTGCCCAACGCGTTACCCCGTGTTTATGATATAGAATATTCCATATGAAATAGAAAATTAAGTCAAACGATGGACTTACAACTTAAGTTCATTTCTCCTTTTAACATTTTAGCATTTGATAATCCCCAAAGATACAAGATACATACAACATTTCCGATTCAGTCCACGATTATAAGTAAATAAAACTACTGCCCAAAATATATATATACAACCCACATAGTGTCTATGGAGCCTCTAAGAATACTAGGAGTTTACATAGATTTACCGGCGACAAGGCCCTGGCTATACCTTTAAAGACAGAACATATACAAAAGAAGATGATATAGACTACACACGGCCCCGAGAGGAAATGGGGCTTACTAGAACTGCTGAAAGGATGAAGAGGAGGCACCTTTATCGGTGGTTGGAACTACCTACTATAGAACCACCTACATCCATGTAAAAGATATAGCGCCCCCGACAAAAGGGACATTAGTACCATTGAATAATACTAGTATGTATGAACAAGCTTCATTCTAAGTAGAATCAAACATTACACAAATAGAGGACAGTGAGGGAATCCAAACAAATACCACACAGAAATACAGAAAATCACAAATGAAGGTTTCACAGTTACTCATTTCAATTTTTCATCTGTTGTGGCGCACAACCCGATCCCACCGTATATCCACATCTCACCCTTATTTCCTCTCCACCCTTATTACTTCGTGTTTCGGCGTGCAACCCGATCCCACTGTACAATCACATTTCACCCTAATTACCTCTCTACCCTTATTACTTCGTGTTGCAGCGCGCAACTCCATCCCACTGTACAATCACATTTCACAGCAACAACCACCAACAATTACATCACAATGATTATCATCATGAAGAACATAAGTTCATATAAATCAATAACTATGTGAAATCAAGGCACAATGATCCTTACCAATCAGTAATTCATATATGGTGTTGCCACAATCATTTAACTCAATAAAATCAGTCCATATTTACTTTCATCATTTGCTACAAAGCCTTTAACACTTTGATACGTTCGACAATGTAATTCAAAGCAACATCAACCAACAATTCAATCACAAATATTCTCATCATCAAGGATATTCATTTGTAACAACCAAGTAACCATATGAAATCAAGGCCACATAAATCTTTATCAAACAGCGAGTCATATAAGGTATGCCATCGATATATATCTCAATTAGTTTATCCGCATTTCGTTTCTATTATTTACTACACATCATTTATCACTTAGATACATTAAACAATTTGATTCGTTATCATTTCTTTCGTTTGGTAGTACATACTTGCATACCGATGTATTCATCAGTTAACGAGCTTTTCACATGATAGAGTAAGCACAAGGAATCACCCTTTTCACAATCTCATATAGCATGGTGGCATGACACTCAACTAGGACAATCCGAGAATAGAATCTTATGTCTCAACATATTAGAACAATCAATTCAATATGCTCAAGCAAGAAACTCATACCAAATGCTCGGACACTAACAAGGTGAATCTACAAGGATTAAAGTTAGCCAAACATACCTCGAGTCGGAATTTCCCTTTAATATCTATTCTCAAACCACCGGACCTTCTATCGCCTTCCATCTAATTTACAAGATAACATGTTTAAACTTAGAATTAGGAATCATGAACTCATTTGGGCATTTTATGAAACACTATGTGATCCCTTTGATTAATAAACCCTTTTTAGTGAAAGATTACTCTAACTTAATTCCCTTTACTAGGTTATGGTAAGTTAATCACATGCATGGCCTATTTTTAACCCCATATTACATTTTTGATATAGTCTCACATATAAAATATTAGAAGTAGGACTTACCTGGAAGATAGTGAGCTAGAGATTAGCAAGCTTGATTCTTGAGGATTTGTGCAAGATTGATGATTAGGAGGCTAGGTTCCCTCTTTCTCTCACTAAAATGCTCTCACCTCTCTCTAGGTATAGTGTAAAAATAGTCCCAAATGAAGCCCAAAGCTTATTTATCAAAGTGAGTTCGGATATGAAAAGTTCCAAAAATGACCCCCGAAGTCAATTATGCTATAGCATAATCGACAACATAATCAACTATGATATAGCATAATCGACAGCATAATCAACTATGATATAACATAATCGACAGCATAATCAACTATGATATAGCATAATCAACATGTGGGCAGCATTCTTGCAGCATAATCATTATGCTATAGCATAATTGACAGCATAATCAACATGCGACAACATAATGGTTTTGCCCGATTCTACCCCCGTTATGCGACACAAATGCGGTCCACATAGTCATTTCGCGATCGCAAAAATGGTCGCAAATCCAGCCTTTGCTAATTTGGTCATAACTTTGTGTAGGAATGTCCAAATGACAAACGGTTTGAAGATTTGGAAACTAAGACTCGCAGACCTTTCATTTGATAGATTATTCATCACATAATACCTTATATATAATTAGATATTATCGTTCAAAGTGTGGACTAGTGCAAATACCTTTGCAATTTTAGCCTGTCATGAAATTTTCCCATTTGGCTTAGACTTGGGCTTCCCCTTGGACCTCACATCACTTATTATATGACTCATACACTTATTCACCACATTCATTTCATTTACATCATATTTAAAGCACATATAATATTTAATTAGTCTACCTGGCACCCCGAAATCCTATATTGCTTAGCAAAATTATCCGGGGCCTTACAATTTATCCCTTCAAGGCTTCCAATGCCTATCTTTGTAGTACTCATATCTAGATGCACTATTTTAGAGTGCACCATCTGGGTATCTTACAAGGAGATCTATTAGCATATTTGCAGTATTCTTCGGAAATGTCAACTAGCAAACAATCCATCCACTATTTTGGTTACTCTAAACCCACCTGGTTCATGATAGTCCGTCCTTGTCTTAAATAATATTTGTTAGCTCCCATAGGGAATAACTAAGAAAGATTTGATCAATTATACATACCTCTGTTACTGTTGAAGGTAACTCATAATGCTTATATCTCTCTTCCTGAATAGTAAATAATGATAATCTTCACTAACTGGGTACCTCGTACCCTTCTTCATCTTGCTTCTTTTACTTGTTGAAATTTGTATCTATCTTCTGAATCTCTCATTGCTTTTCACCATAGGAGTGGATAGATATTATTGCCTTAAGGCTCCTTATCAAGAGGCTTACACGTCTTAGTACACACATGTTCTGCTGAAGACCTCACATTTATCCATCATAGGAATGATGCAAACTCGAGTTCCTCTAACTTAACTGTTCCACATGTATATCTCTTACCAATCGTCTTTCTGGATGTAGGTATCATTATATTACGGATATAATAGAATTTAGGAATTTGAATTTCTACGACTGAGCTCTATACCACACGATCTAGAGTAAGAAGAAAGAGTGACAGTCCTAAATTCCCCGTAACCTCCTACTTATAAGTGTGGTGCATGACACACCCATAAATAAGACTCTACTAGACACGGCTTGTAGACTTCTTACGACATACCTGCTTTGATACCACTTTTTTCAAGACCCAAAACCGATGGGGCGCAATGGGCACTCGGTACCTTAATCAATTGAGTACCAACATAACGTATCTTTCGTATCATACTATCATAGGTAAATGAGCCGGAATAGCTGCCATGAGATAAATAGAATAAAATATGAGGAAATACTCGACATTAGATGGACCAACATGTAATCCAAATTTATACATATGACATACGATTCTATAAGACAAAAACAATTATTTGTAAACTCAAAACATAGGCCGACAAGGCCATACAAGTATCCGTATACATGACATCTGTCTACAAGCCTCTAAGAGTACATAAGTATCATAAAGGTCGGGGCTGGACCCCGTCATACTAATCAATACATGTCTTAATTATACTGACCAAATAAGCTACTCCAGAGCAAATGGAGGATTCTCAACTTGTTTATCAGGACCTGCATGCATGAAATGCAACGTCCCTAGGAAAAAGGGATTTCATTAATTTGGACCCTCCGGTATTCACAGGGGCTGATCCAAATGAAGACCCTCGGGTATTTATCTATAGAATGCAGAGGACTTTGAGGGTAATGGAGGCCACTGCGGCTGAGTCAATTGAGCTAGGTTTCTATAGACTTCTGGATGTTGCCGTTAATTGATATGAGTCTTAGGAGTTGTCTAGAGGTGAGGCTGACCCTCCAGCAGGATGGCATGAGTTATAGGGGATTTTCTTCGTCATTATATGCCCCTAGAGCTTAGATGGGCCAGAGTTGATAGGTTCTTGACCCTTCGGCATGGTAACATGAGTGTTAATGATGGGGTTAGATCCGCACTTGCTTAACAATTGTGTATCGGTCTCACTTCAGCAAGACATGGATATTTCTCGTATTCCGGCAAAATCTCAGGGCGTAGAGGAACATAAACAGAAGCAGCAGGCCGATCGTGAGCATGATAGGGGCCATAATAAGAGAGCAAGATCTTTGGGTCCTTCTGGTGAGTTTTGAAGTTTTCAGAGACAATAATACCCGAGATATCCAGCCCATCCATCGGCTAGCGCACCCCCTTAGTTTACTGGTAAGAGATTTTATTATTCCATATATTCAAGGCCTGGTCAAAATTCCAGGGCCTTAAGTTCTCAGTATAGAGTGAGTCAAGTCAGATGAAGTCGCACTTGCCACGATGTGATCATTGTGGTAAGCAGCATGCCGGACAATGTCGTATAGGGTTGGGTGTTTGTAATACTTGTGGTTATCTAGGCCACATTATGAGGGATTGTCCAATGAGAGGTGATGAAAGAATAGTTCAGCCAGCGGGATCTGTAGCTAGTTCATCATCATCAGTACGCCCCCTTGATCAAGGTTCACAAGCACCCATCGGTCCTGGTAAAGGCAGAGGTGGAACATCTAACTCGAGCGGTCCTCAAAACCACATTAATGCGTTAGCAGGACGACAAGATCAGGAGTCATCACCTGATGTTGTTACAGGTATATTATCAATCTCCTTATATGATTTATATACACTGATTGACCCCGGTTCTACCTTATCATATGTTACTCCGTTGGTTGCTAGTAAGTTTGGAATAAAACCTGAATTGGTTAAACTTTTTTAGGTGTCCACACCTGTTGGGGATCCAGTGATAGCTAGGCGGGTATATAAAAATTATATAATAGTAGCTCATAGTCGATCTACAGTAGCAGACCTAATCGAGTTACATATGGTAGAATTTGATGTTATAATGGGTATGGATTAGTTGTCTTCTTATTATGCCAACATTGATTGTTGATCGAAGATGGTCCGATTTCAATTTCCAGGGAAGCCTATTTTGGAATGGAGAGGTAATACGGCATCGCCAAAAGGTAGATTTATTTCCTATCTCAAGGCAAGGAAGATGATAAGAAAGGCCTATATTTATCACTTAGTTTGGGTATATGATGTGAAAGTAGAGTCACCAACCATTCAATCTATCCCCGTGGTTAATGAGTTTCCCTATGAGCTTCCGAGTCTTCCGCCAGAGCAAAAAATTGAGTTCGCTGTTGATATATTACCAGATTCTCAACCAATATCTATTCCTGCCTATAGAATGGCACTCGCAGAGCTGAAAGAATTGAAGGAACAACTAAGGGACTTGCTTGAAAAAGGCTTATCAGACCTAGTAAATCACCACGGGGAGCACCTGTGTTATTTGTGAGGAAGAAAGATGGTTCCTTGCAGATGTGTATTGATTATAGATAGTTGAATAATGTGAATATCAAGAATAAGTACCCCACTCCCGAGGATTGATGATTTATTTGATCAGTTGCAAGGTGCCAAGTGTTTCTCGAAGACAGATTTGAGGTCTGGGTAAAATCAGGTAAGGTTAAGGAGAAAGATATTCCGAAGACAGCATTTAGGACCAGATATGGGCATTTTGAGTTTTGTGTTATGTCATTCGGTTTGACTAATGTCCTAACAGTATTCATGGATTTGATGAACCATGTTTTTAGACCCTTTTTAGATATGTTCGTAATTGTATTTATTGATGATATATTGGTTTACGCCCGTTAAGATACTGAGCATGCATATTATTTGCGTACAGTGCTCAGAGTTCAATAAAAAGAGAAGTTGTACGCCAAACTCTCTAAATGTGAATTCTGGTTGAACTCTGTAGCTTTCCTTGGGCATATCACTTCGGGTGAGGGTATTCGAGTTGATACACAAAAGATTGAGGCAGTAAAGACTTGGCCTAGACCAACGATACCGACGGAGGTTCATAGATTTCTCGGTTTGGCAGGTTATTAAAGGAGATTTGTAGAGGTATTTTCTTCTCTTTCAGCACCTTTGACAAAGTTGACTCAGAAGGGAGCAATGTTTCAATGGACTGATGCTTGCAAATGGAGTTTCCAGGCATTGAAGGACATATTAACTTCAGCACCGGTTCTAACGCTCCCAGAAGGGACCGATGGTTATGTTATCTATTGTGACGCTTCAGGCATTGGATTAGGTTGTGTACTGATGAAGCATGGTAAGGTTGTAGCTTATGCTTCTAGACAACTAAGAAAGCACGAGAAGAATTACTTTACCCGCGATTTAGAGTTAACCGCGGTGATTCATGCACTAAAGATGTGGAGGCACTACTTGTATGGCATTCATGTTGATATCTATATGGATCATAAGAGTCTCCAGAATATCTTCAAGCAAAAGGAATTGGATTTACGTCAAAGGAGATTGTTGGAGCTACATAAAGACTATGACGCTGATATTTTATACCATTCGGGGAAGGCGAATGTAGTAGCCGACGCCCTCAGCCGTATATCAATGGGTAGCCTGTCATATTTACATACAGAGAAGAGGGGAATAGTCCATGATATTCATCAGCTAGCTAGTATTGGAGTTCAATTATTGGATTCAGGTGATACTGGAATTACTATGCATGACACGACAGCATCCTCTTTAGTAATTGAAGTGAAGGAACGCCAGTATGAGGATCCTGTGTTAGCTCATTATAGAGATACATCCCCGCTGAAGGAGAAGACACCATTTGAAATTACAAGAGATGGGTTCCTCAGATATCGAGGATGATTATGTGTCCCTAAAGTTGTAGGGCCGCGCCGACAGGTTATGGGAGAAACTCACTATTCTCGTTATTCTATCCATCCAGGAGAATAAAATATGTATCATGATATCAGGGAAGTATATTGGTGGGATGGAATGAAAAAGGATATAGCGGAGTTTGTTGCTCAATGCCCTAACTGTCAGCAGGTTAAAATTGAGCATCAAAATCCTAGTGGATTATTGCAGGCTATAGATATTCTGAGTTGGAAGTGGGAAGTAATCAATATGGATTTCATCATAGGTTTACCTCGTACCCAACGTAAGTTTGATTCTGTATGGGTGATTGTTTATAGACTTACAAAATCAGCCCATTTTCTGCCTGTTAAGACTACATATTCGCAGAGGATTATGCAAGGATTTACATTAAGGAGATACTACGATTTCATGGTGTCCCTATATCTATTATCTCAGATAGAGGTGCTCAGTTTACAACTAATTTTTGGAGGTCCTTCCAAAAAGGATTGGGGACTCAAATTAGTCATAGTACATTATTTCATCCCCAGATAGATGGACAAGTTGAGCGTACTATTCAGACACTTGAGGATATGTTACGGGCTTGTGTGATAGACTTTATGGGGAGCTGGGATGATCATCTGCCACTTACTGAGTTCGCATATAATAATAGCTGTCATTCCAGTGTTCAGATGGCTTCATACAAAGCTCTTTACAGACGAAAGTGTATGTCATGACCCAAAATCCAGCAGTCGTGATGGCACCTAACCCAACCGGCTAGGTAAGCCAACTAATAACTATCAAATTCCAACAATATTAAATAAACAATTAAACATAGGATTTATCTGAATCTTATACAATTCCAAAGGACTGGTAATACAAACCATGAGCTTCTAAGAATAGAGTTTACAAAGATGATATGAAGTAAATACATCTTCTGTTTGAAAAGTACATAAATAACATTTTATAAATCTGCGACTACCAGGAACAAGAGGCAGCTACAATAGGAACGCAAGTACATCTTCAAATTCGAAAACCATTGAGCACATCAACAACATCAGCCAACATCTGCACGCAATGTGCAGAAGTGTAGTATCAGTACAATCGATCCCATGTACCAAGCAAGTAACAAACCTAACCTTAGGTTGAAAGTAGTGACGAGCTGGAACATAGGTCGAGTCCAACACAAACAACCAATAGCAGTTCATAACAATGTTGAACATATAAATATGAAAGTAACTCAACGATAAAAATGCTCAGCTTTTTCACAGTTTTCCGAAAATAGTTCCACTTTTCAAGAATATTGGTGAAAACTCAAATCCTTTACCGACATCGTCGTAAAATATGAGATAATTTGAAAAGCGTAAATTTTTCCAAAAATCCTTTCCACAATAAATTACATGTTTCATTTTCTTTCCAAATAGCAAGTGTTAAATACCTCTCTATACCTACATATCAATGTGTGTACAAATTCATGAATGACGTGATATCGTACAACATGAGGAAAAATGCATCTCTATGGTTGTATGTCATGTGTGCATGCCAATACCATGTATCTCAGATATGAATCATGTACTCACACTCTCAGAGTACTCAATCTCACTGTCTCACACTTTCCACTCATCATTCTCAACCACTCGGTACTGTATATGGCCCAGGGAAATCCATCCTGAAACATATACAACACTGACTACAAGTCACCCAGTACCGAGGAAAAAGGGCAATCCAACCCTGTGGAGAAATCCATCTCCAGGTATCAAGTACTTCGGACAAATCCATGTCCACGAAAATCCATCCCTCAATAATATCATCCGCGCTCACTTGGGGATGTACAAACTCCGGAGGGGCTTCTACATCCCAAGTTCTATCATAATCATCAATATAACTGTTGCAGCGTGCAGCCCAATCCCATAACTGTCATTCATAAATAGGCTTTCAGCCTGTCTCAGTCATCATTCTCTCTAGTCTCGCTCACGGGCTCAGAATGTCATGAAACTAGCCCGACAAAAATGATATGATGTATCGATACACAACAACTGAGACTGAGATATGATATGAATGCATGAATATGACTGAGTATGAAATATCAATGAAATCATTGAGATGATAGTAAAAAGCAACCACTATGGGTCCTAACAATATCAGCATAAGGCCTAAACAGGATAGCTAGCATGATTCATAGTTCAACTTAATCATGTGGTGAAAACACAGATATCAACAAAATAAGGCCACTAAATAGTGCCATGAAAATAAAGGAGTCACAATTCACCAGGTGCATGACCACACGCCCGTCACCTAGTATGTGCGTCACCTCATCATCAATCACATAGCACGTAACTCGGGATTTCATACCTTCAACACTAAGTTTAGAAGACTTACTTACCTCAAACAAGCTAATTTCAACGCCGAGCAAGCCAAGTGATTCTCTAAGAATGCCATCACACGCGTAGCGACCTCCGAACGACTCAAAACTAGCCAAAAGCAACTCGAATACATCAGATAAAGCCCAAGGAAACAATTACAAATGATAAGGATCGAATCCTAAGTCAAATCCCGAATCCAGCCCAAAATCACACCCAGGGCCTACACCTTGTAACCCGACAAAACTCATAAAATCTGACAACCCCTTCAATTACGAGTCCAACCATACTAGTTTCACTCAAATCTGACACCGAATCAGTATTCAAATCCTAAAAATTTATTTTTATGGAATATCTACAGTTTTCCCCAAATTTCCATCTCAAAATAATAATTAGATGATGAAATCAATGATATATTCATGTATATTAACCAAATATAAGTTAGAGTCACTTACCCCGATGAATTTCTTGAAAAACCCACAAACAATCACCACAAACCGAGCTCCGAAGGTCCAAAATGTGAAATAAAACCCTAAAACTCATTTATATAGTGCATCCTCTGAACTCCCGGCAATACATCCTAGCTCCTACGGTCGCATAAATATGGTGCGGCCGCACCTTTGGTCGCTGCACTGCCATGCTTTAGTATTTTGGCGATAACTTTCACTATAGATGTCCAAATGATGACTTCTTTACCTTTATGGAAACTAGACACGAAGGGTACAACTTTTGTTTTTGAATAACTTCGAAATTCCTTGTAGATCAAAAGATATAAGCTTCCGAAGTCGGACCGACGAATCTGCAAAATCTCCCTGGAGTGTGGCCGCAGCAAAATTATGCGGTCTGCACCTCTCCTCTGTGGTTCGTATATTTCTGTTGTGGTCCGCACTTTCAAAGCGCCAGAACAATACTAGAGTGCCGGAAATGCCCGGACTCGCTCAGAAGTCATCCAGAAACACACCCGAGGCCTCCGGACCTCAACCAAAGGTACTATCAAGTCCTAAAATTCCATATAAACTCAATCGATCCCTGAAATCACATCAAACAATAACAAAAACATGAATCGCACACCAATTCAATCTTAATGAACTTGAAACCTTAAACTTCTACAACCGATGCCGAAACCTATCAAATCACATCCGAATGACCTCAAATTTTACATAGACGTCACAAATGACACCACAAACCTACTCCAACTTTCAGAAATCCATTTCGACCCCAATATCAAATTTTCCACTACCAACCAAAATCGCCAAATTTCCAACTTTCGCCAATTCAAGCCTAATTCCACTATGAACCTCCAAATCACATTCCGGACGCACTCCTAAGGCCATAATCACCTAATGGAGCTAACAGAATCATAAAAATTCACATCTGAGGTCAAATACTAAGATGTCAAATTTTGTCAAAGCTTTCAAGTTTTAAAGCTTCAAGCTCAAAATCATTCTTCAAAATCAATTCTGAATAACCTGAAACCCAAAATTGACGATTCACATAAGTCATAATGCATCCTATGAAGCTACTCATTCCTGAGAACTAGCGAGCTAAGTGCAAATGCTCAAAATGACCGGTCGGGTCGTTATAGTGTAGGTCGCCTATAAGATGGTTCGATGTTGGAGAAACTAAGTTAGTAGGACCAGAATTGGTATGAAAGGCAATCGAGAAGATTAGGATTACACACGAAAGGCTATTATCAGTTCAAAACTGTCAGAAGTCTTATGCGGATAATCGGCGATGAGACTTGGAGTTTTAGGTTGACAATTGGGTATTCCTAAAGGTATCAGCGATGAAAGGCGTTATGAGGTTAGGAAAGAAAGGAAAACTTAGGCTGTACATTGGACCATATAAGATCATACGCAAGGTAGGTCAGATAGCATATGAGTTAGATTTGCCTTCTGATTGAGAGTCTGCACATCTAGTATTTCATGAGTCTATGCTTTGTAAATGTATCTGAGATCCTTATAGAGTCTTGTCAGTTGACGGTGTTCAGGTCACAGAGCAGCTATCATATGAGTAAATTTTCATTGCTATACTAGATGGACAAGTTCAGAGATTGAGGACTAAAGATGTAGCTTCGGTGAAAGTACTTTGGAGAAACAATAATGTGGAATAAATGACTTGGGAAGCCGAAGAAGACATGAATTATAGGTATCTCCACTTATTTCCTCTCCCAAATAAGGATCCAACTGATACATCACAACCCTAAGGTACGATTATGGATTCTTGCGTTAATTATTTTCACTAGTTGTGTGAGGCCGTTGTCGTGATTGATGATTGTGGCAATATGTAGTGTTGAATTATTGAGTTATATACATGAAGGATTGATAGTATTACTGCTACAAAGGCGACTCTGTCAAAATTCATATAAATCCCGAGGAGTTAAACATTCGAGGTTGTTTCTAAGGTCGGAAGGATGTTACATTTCACATTTTTATACGTTAAATTTTTGTCGTAAGTTAACCGACGTAGGCTCGGGGACGAGATTATTTTCGAGGTTATATCCATTTATGCTAGTTATAAGAAGCGATAAGTATGTTCTGTGAAGGTTAAAGGGTAAAAAAATCAAATGAAAATGAGTTTTGGTACCACATGACCGCGATAGTAGGGTACATTAAATGTGTTAAAAGTGAGAAGTAATTTTAGTAATTTGAGATAATTATTAATTATGTGGATAATTGGTTAATTATTAGTTAATGGGGGAAGTAACAAGTTAACTAATAATTAGTAGATGATTAATTAGGATCTTGGATAAAGCCTAAAAGGCCTTAATGTGGGAGCAAAGAGAGCCAAGGATTTTGACTCATTAAGTCCATATATAGGTGGCACATATGCGGCTTAGTCATCTAGTATGTGGGGCCCACACCCACCAAGCTTTAAAACATCTCTAATTCACCTTAAGAGATGTTGATATCTCTATCATATGAGAAAGGAAGGCTTCAACCAACTCAAACAAAAATTTGCATCTTAGTATCTTAAGTAACATGATTGTTTTAAAAACAAAATTCAAGCAAGATCTCTTAGAATCTTAGAAATGTGAGATGTTGCAACTTTAAGGGAGTACAGTGCAATATTTCTCAAGTGAAATGAGCAAATGTACAACTTTCATAAGTGACTCTATCCATAGGACTACTAGGGGTGTCTATATCTTGATTCCCTATGTGACATACTATTATATCTTCTGTTCATGGGTCTCAAAATAATACGTAGTTGATAAAGTTTATCCAAAAGGTAGAATTAAACTTATTAACATATTTTTTAATGCATTTCATTCATTTATACATGTACATTTAACCATGAATAGATGACATTATATACATGTATATTATATGTATATGGGATATAGGAAAAGGTTATGGCATTATATACGCACCACCACCTGATCAGCTGGTATATGTTGATGATTTTTCCCATAGTGGCCGAGATATTATGATGGGATGCCCTCAGAGGCTTGATAATGTTATGTATACTTGTACCTATGCATTACACGACATTTATACGTAGTTGCATAACATTATAAATGTTTCAGTATTTACAAGTTATTTGGACTTACATGCGAAATTCGTTATTCCATGTTTCATCTATGTCTTTTATGTACTAATATTCATGCCTTACATACTCAGTACATTATTCATATTGATGCTCTATTTCTCGGGGCATGTGTTTCATGCCCGCATGTGCAGGTAGACAAGATGACGGTCCCCCTTCTTAGGATCTTTGATCAGCGAGAGTTGGTGTGCTCCATTTGATCCAGAGCTGATTTTGATCTTGGTACGATATATTTGTATACATATATGGGTATGACGTGACCCAGTCTCGTCCTTGTACATTTATATATTCTAATAGAGGTATGTAGATAGTTATGTATAGTTGGATAGTATATGGCCTAGTCGACTTTCTAGTTTTGGATGTATAATTGTCTATAGCAGCCTTGTCAGCTCGCCCTACCGTATTCCGCGTGTTTATGTATATATGTCTTTTTGACAGGTTTCCCTCACGTATGTTATTCTCATATCAAGTTATTGACATATGTTATTCATGTTTATATCTAAGACGCATGCTTAAGGGTGTTCGATAGATCAGACTTGGGCACTCGTCATGGACCATCAGATTGGGTCGTGACACGCGCGCTTCTGAGTATGGGTAGTGTGCTCCGGATATCCTCCCTTTTCCAAGTATTCCTTGATGTCGTGGAACCACAGATTTTTTTCAATCTCTTCTTCAACATAAGCACAATAATATGGCGGCTTTTGAATTCCTATTGGGATAGGATCGATGAAATTCTTATCTGGGTGTTGTATCATGGATTACAAAGTGGCTAACGCATCTGCAAACTCATTCTGAATCCTCGGAACATGTTTGAATTTTATCTTTATGAACCTCTTGATCAGCTCTTGCACACAATGCAAATATAGAAATATTTTGGTGTTCTTCGTAGTTCATTCCCCTAGAACCTAGTGCACCAAAATATCAGAATCTCCGATTACCAGCATTTCTTGAACATTCATGTCAATGGCCAATCTGAGTCCCAGGATGTAAACCCCATATTCCGCCATATTTTTGGTGCATAGAAACCTGAGTTTTGTGGATACCGGTTAGTGTTGACCGATTTCTGATGCTAATAGAACTCCGATGCCTACTCCTTTGAAGTTTGCTGCTCCGTTGAAGAACATCTTCCAACAATCATACGTCTTAATGATATCTTCTCCTACGAACGACACCTCCTTGTCGGGAAAATATGTTTTCAACGGTTCGTATTTCCCATCTACGAGATTTTCTGCCAAATGGTCTGCCAATGCTTGCCCTTTAACTGCCTTCGAAGTTACATAGACGATCTCAAACTCACTCAAAAATATTTTCCATTTCGCTAACTTACCCGTAGGAATGGGTTTCTAAAATATGTACTTTAGAAGATCCATCCTTGATATGATATATGTAGTGTATGTACAAAAATAATGCCTCAACTTCTGAGCTATCCATGTCAAAGCACGACAGGTGCGTTCCAATAAAGAGTACTGGTATTCATAAGGCGTGAACTTCTTTCTTAGATAATATGTCGCCTGCTCCTTTCTTCCAGTTTCATCATGTTGTCCAAGAATGCAACCAAAATCCCCATCTAACACGGACAAATAAAGCGGCAGAGGTCTTCCTGATTCTGGTGGGACCAACACGGGCAATTTAGATAAATACTCCTTGATTTTGTCAAAGGATTTTTGGCATTCTTCAGTCCAGCTTGTTGCAACATCATTCCTCAACATTCTGAAGATTGGCTCACATATCACGGTTGATTGTGCTGTGAAACGGCTCATCTAATTAAGGCACCCTAAAAAACTCATCACACCTATCTTATTCTTTGGAGATGGAAACTCCTGGATAACGTTGACTTTTGATGGGTCTAACTCAATCCCTCGGCCACTGGCAATGAATCCTAACAGTTTTTCAGCAGGCACTCTGAAGGCACATTTTGCAGGATTCAACTTTAAATTGTATTTTCAAAGCCGATCGAAGAATTTCTTCAGGCCAGCTATGTGATCCGAGTTCCTGTTAGAGTTGATGATAACGTCATCCACATACACCTATATTTCCTTATGTATCATGTCGCAGAAGATGGTTTTCATGGCTCTCATATAAGTGGCTCCATCATTATTCAAACCAAATGACATCATTTTGTAACAGTATATCCCCCATGGTGTGATAAAGGTTACCTTTTTGGCATCCTCTTCATCCATCCAGATTTGATGGTATCCTGCAAGCAATCCACAAAGGATTGGAGCTCATTCTTGGCATAGTTGTCAATCAGTATGTGTATGTTGGGCAACGGGAAATCAACTTTGGGACTTGATCTATTCAGATCTCGGCAATCGACACATACTCTAACTTTTTCATCTTTATTCGGAACTGGCACAATGTTGGACAATCAATGCGAAGGTATGTTTCCCCACCCAGCTTCTTCCTATTTTCAATGAGTGGAACAGTCTGATTGGTGTAGATGGGGTTGCTTCCATCTCCATGGATGATCACCTCCTGATTATTCCACTCAAACTTCACAGCTTGATGCAGAGTTAAAGCCACTACCCTGGTGGCATGTATCCATGGTCGTCCCAACAATAGGTTGTAAGTAGTAGATATATATAGCACTTGGAACTCGACATCAAACCAAGTCGTCCCATCAGAGACTGAGGTTGATTTCCCCAATGGTGGCTCTCTCAGATCCATCAAATGCCTTCACGTTCATGGTTCCCATTCTTATCTCGTCGAGGCCTTTACCTAGTCTCTTTAGAGTGATCAATGGACATATATTAAGACTTCAACCCCTATCTATCAATGTTACGCCTAGCAGTATTCCGTCAATGTCACACCCAGCAGTATTACGTCGATGTTACAACCCATAGTATTGCATGTTGAATTGGTCGTAAGATAATTGACATCAGTTCAAGGACAAGATTATTTTGAGGTTATAAGTATTATGCTATTTCAAACAAGTGATAAGTAAATTCGTGAAGGTGAGAGGGTAAACATTTTAAAGAAAATCAGTTTCGTTGAAGGTTGTCAATTTGGGATCAAATACGGTCCAAGCTATAACACTCCGTATTTATGGACTAGTGCCATACAAGGTACCACATGATCATGATAGTAAGGTGTATGAAGTGTGTTAAAAGTGATTAGTATTTTAGGTAATTTGAGATAATTCTTAATTATGTGAGAAATTGGTTAATTATTGGTTTAATGGGAGATTAACAAGTTAAATAGGAAATTATGGATAATTATTAGGTGGGGACATCACCCCCAACGTGGAAGCAATAATTTTTAGGCGACAATGACTCATTGGTTTATGTACTAGGTGGCATATTTAGGAGATTTTGGGCTAAGTCATCACCTAAAGTGGGGCCCACTCACTATGATAAAAGAAAACCACCTCCCTACATCATTAAAAGGAAATTAAAATGCTTGCTAAGTAACGTATGAAATTCTCTAAAGAAATTCTTATGAACTCCTACAAGGTGCAACGTGAACTGCAAATTCTAAGGGAGAACGGTACAATCTTTCTCAAGAGTATCATACAGATTTTTCTTACTTCGATCCGCCGTTACGTGTTTTTCATAAAAGATGTGGGTTAGAGGGATTGTTAAAATAATCGGCTCAGGTATGTTAAGGCTATCCTTTCTTTCCTTTTGGCATGATCCATACGATACAAACGAAAGGAGTAAACGCACAACTTTCATAAATGAATCTATTCATAGAAGTGCTAGAGGTGCCCATGTGCTCGATTCCTCACGTGTCTTAATGTTATATCTTCTGTTCATGGCTCTCAGAAAAATACATAGTTGATAAAGTTTATCCGGAAGGCATATTGGTCTTATGACATTTAGAGAAATCTTATAAACTTACTTCTTATGAATTTCATTCATTTATATATGTACATTGACCCATGACCAAATGGAGTTATATATGCGTATATAATATGTATATGGGATATGGGAAAAGGTTATGGCCTTATATACGCACCACCACCTAATCCGCTGGTATACGTTGATGGTTTTTCCCACAGTGGCCGAGATGATAAGATGGGATGCCCTAAGAGGCTTGATGATATTATGTACGCATATACCTATGCATGATATGATATATATACACATTTTCATGACATTATAAATGTTTCATGATTCACAGAGCTATTCAGACTTACAGGTTGCGTCTTTTCCTCCATGTTTCTTTCATGTCTATTATATACCGCTTTCGTACCTTACATACTCAGTACTTTATCTGTACTCATTTCCCTTTTTCCTGGGGACGCTAAGTTTCATTCCCCCAGGTGCCGATAGACAAGTTGAGAACTCTCCAATTAGGCTATCAGCTCAGCGGAAGGTGTTGGTGCGCTCAATTTGCTCCGGAGTTGCCTATTTGGTCAGTATGATTTGGACATGTATTGATTGGTATGGAGGGGCTCTGTCCCAACCTTTATGACATTTATGTACCCTTAGAGGCCTCTAGACAAATATAATGTATATGGATACTTGTATGGCCTTGTCGGCCTATGTTTTGAGTATACAAATGATCATGTCGGCCTTATAGGCCCGTATGTCATATGTATAAGTCGGTATATCATGTTGGGTCATCATATGTCAAGTATTCGCTCATATTTTAGTCTAGTTATCTCACGACAACCTTTCTGGATCATTTACCTATGATAGTATGATATGAAAGATACGTTATGTTGGTACTCGGTTGATAAGGTACCGGGTACCCATCGCGGCCCATCGGTTTGGGTTGTAACAATCAAGACCCTGGCGATGAACTTATCTTCAAATTGCACCATAATGTGCAATGCCCTGTTGTGACTCAGTCCTTTAAGTGGTAATTCATCTTCGAGGAAGGTGATTTTTTGGATTTCCAATACCTGTCTGACCATGTTAGAGATCTATCTCCCCACTAGTGATGTTGGTGGGCACACAAGCTTCACTTAACACCTTCATCAAAATATTCCTGTGTGTGTCTGAGTTTTGTAGCAGTGATAAGATGGATATTTGAGCAGGAGTTTATTTTAGGTGGTCAACAACAGAATACCCCTTTTCTTGTATCTTCCTCCAAAGATCATCAGAGCCAGTTTCGACAACATGCGTCTTAGGTATAGCTTCCTTTCTTTTTCCTCCAAGATTCTTAGATGTGTAAACTTGGCTAGTTCTAGTCATACCTTGCGTGTCTGTTTCCTCCATTTTTGCTTTTTCTTTTCTTCTCGCTTCCACAATATAATCCCATAGAATGACATCGAGCCTGTAAGATAGCGTGGGAGCTACCATCATAGTGAAAGGTGTAGTTACCTTGACTTCAAATGGCGCCTAGGTCAGTATCACAATTGGCCTGAGGGTGACCGTAGATTTTCTGGGGGTATCCCCCTCTTGAATGAGTACAACGGACCCCATTTGATCCCATTCTTCGTTAGTCTCTATAACATTCAATTCTTCACCTCTATGATTCGGGGGAGGATTGTTATGAACATTTGGTGCAACTTCCTTTGCCTGTATGACCTTAGTGTCGATCAGCGTCTGAGTCTTGTCCTTCAATGTGTGGCACTCCTAAATGGTATGACCCTTCAAGCCTGAATGATAAGCACATGTTTTGTTGGGGTTGATCAATTAGGGGGGTTTTCCATGACAATAACAGGGATAAGATTAACATAACCAGTGGCCTTCAGTCTCTTATGTAATTGGTCTATGGGTTTAGCAATTAGGGTATATTGTCTGGGAATTTAGGTGCGAATTCGGGTAGTTTTGGCGGGCGGGTGGAAGTGAATGGTAATATGTTGGTTTAGTATTATAGGTATGGTAGGTGGAAGGAGGTTGTTGGTATCTTGGGGGTGAGGGTTAATACGTGGGTGGAGGTGTTTGGGTATGTGAGGGGAGACTTGGGGTGCTGGGCTACCATCACAACACCTACTTCTTTCTTCTTCGAAGTGCCTCTTGAGTGCAAAGCTCTATTTGTGGCCTGCAGTGCCTCAAAATTGGTAACCATCCCATTCTTAATTCCGTCTTCTATTTTTTGTCCTAGCTTGATGATGTCAGAGAACTTGTGATTTTTAATAACCATCAACCTTTCATAATACTGCGGGTCTTGAGCTCTGACAAAGAAATTGTTCATTTGTTCCTCTTCAAGTCCTGACCTTACCTTTGCGGCTTCTAATCTCCAACGAGTAGCATACTCGCGGAAGGTTTCTATCGGCTTTTTCTTGAGGTTTTTAATGTAGAAATTGTCTGGCGCATTTTACGTGTTGACATGAATCTATCCATGAAGTCTGACTCCATCCAACTAACCTACTTCTTTGGGTTTTGACTGATATACCAAGACAAGACGTCTCCTGTAAGGCTTCACATGAACAGTTTCATGCGGTTTTGTTCATTCTTGCCTACTCCTACAAGCTTGTCACAATACGTTCTCAAATGTAATTTTAGGTCACCAATTCCGTCGAACATTTTAAACTTGGGAGGTTTGTTACCCTCTGGCAATTCCAGATCCGGCTGAATACATAGGTCCTCATAGTCAGACCTTCAACACATTTACCACCTTCAACACTATGAACTCTACCAGTGAGCTTCTTGAGTTCCTCCACCATGTTTTTAATGAGCAGACCATTCTCAGGCAATTCAGGTATGTATAGGATTTGTTGCGGGGTGTGGGGTAATGTTTCCACATATATCAGATTGCTTTGATGGATTCTTGGAACTTGGGTATAAGGGTGGCCATTGGTTGAGTTTTGGGATCAGGAGTAGGTTGTGGTGCATTCTGGGGAGTATGATAAGTTGTGGTTTGTGGGTATTGAGTTGGATGATGGTGTTGTTGTTGAGGGTCGGTACTGGTAGAGGGTTAAGGTTTTGGGGAGGTGTGGGATACTGGTGTGGTGCGGAAGGATTTGGGTGTGGGTTTTGGTGTTGCATGTTTTGTGGTGGTGTTCGGTTCTGGGTAGTCGGGTTTTGCTGGTTAATGTCGGGTACATTGGGAGTGAGGGAGAGGTTTTCCAAATTTCGGACCTGCTCAAGCTCGCCCTAGTAGTTCCAGGATTTTTTGCTTCTAATGTAAGACCAACTCATTCTATGCCGAAATACTTCAGCCATCTGAAGTTTCAACGTTTTCCGCCATAGTAGCGTTGTCTTTCCTAATACCACTAAAATAATCCATTTTCCCTTTTCCTTTTCCTTTGCCTTTGGGATCGCTTGGTCGAAGAGGAGGTGGTGGACCTCTGGATCTGGTTTGGTATGCTGATGATGCCAGTATGCATGAACCAACATTTGTGAATGAGAATAATCAAAAGAAAAGAAAAAGAAAAAGGTAATCAAGTTAGTAAAGTGAAATAAAGAGTGTTTGCAATATTAAAACATGTTTCACAAAGTCATGCAATAATTCACATACTAATTTGGGGACCACATTGTGCCTGGTGTAGGCTTAAGCGACACGTAGACTTGGAGAAAATTTATGCCAACATTTGCGCCATTTCATTAATGAGAAAAATAAGTCAAACCTTACTAAATCAATAATAATAAAAATTAATAGTGGCATTTAGCCTTATTAAAATTGAAATCTAAATCTAAGCTAGAAATCAATAAAACAACATCATTTCCTAGTCTACTTGTGTCACGACCCAAATTTCCCTCCGTTGGGTATCGTGATGGCACCTAGTCTTAAGGACTAGGCAAGCCTAATATTCAGGGATAACAGCAATAATAAATAGAATCTAATACTTTTCTGAAATGAATAATTCTTTACACATTTTATATTCCCAAAACCCGGAAGTACAAGTCATAAACTTTTAAGAATTTACAATAAATCTCCTAAAAATATCACTGTTAAGAAATAAGTGCAACAGTGCAAACAAAATATAAGATGGTGACTCCGAAACCGCGAACGCTTAAGCGGTTTACCTTGAGTCTCCACAACAGCAACCGCGCTACTATCAATCACTCGGCCGGCTATGCAAAAACCTGGAATCAGCATGTACTGACTCAAAAACTCCAACCATTTCTACATATAGAAATTAGGGAAATAATGATATACATAAAGGCTACGCAATATAGCTAACAAGACAGTGAATTCTATAAAGAAGGAAAACAATAAGTATCAGCGGAAACCATGAAGTAACACAAAATCTGAATAGACCACAGACAAATCCGGCATGTAAATATACAACACGAGCATGTACTGACTCAAAAACTCCAACCATTTCTACATCAAGTTCATAGTCATCTTCACGAGGTTCCGAACCTCGGCCAAATCATCACTTACGGGTCCCAATATCCAAAACCTAACACTTGGCAACTTGCGCCCTCATTCGAGTATTAACTGCACGGACAACTCACGTGCCAATTGGGTCATTCCCACCCATACGGTAAGCACAACAAGAGTATATATATTTGACAACAACAAGGAGTTCTGAATCCATTAGTAGTACTTAACTACGTGTATGTTTGTGCAGGTGTCCTAACATGATTTCAACAACCAATAGACATAAGGAAAACAAAAGGGGCAACACGTATAGTTTCATCTCACAAATTTCCACACGAATGAACTCACACGGTAAGTGTTCCAGTACATAATATCAACAATAAGGAATGCCCCCAGGCCAACACAATTATCACAAACAATCCCTGCCATAGCCCACTTTGTCACACCACGTGTGCAATATTAAAGTATATTCCCGCCTTGTTTCGCCACACGTGCATAAACATGTTCCCACCTTGTTACGCCGCATGTGAAATTATCAATAGTAAACACGGCACGACAGAAACCTCGTGAAAATCCCCATATCAACAACCGCAAGGCAGAAACCTCGTGCATCACCACAACCAGTATAACAACAACAACAACACGGGAAACAATTCAGAATACAATTAGTACATCAATTGAATAACCTTCGATCACAAGATAGGAAAAACTAGTTCACGATAAATAAACATAATAAAGAGAGCTAGGCATATTACAAATCACTCAACAAGGAAGGGAAATAACATGTAACATGCGCACCTAATTACACGGGTGAACAACAAAAAATCAACACAAACCCGATAACACCATATAAGGCAAGTAACGAAGGTATAGAATATCTAAACTTCCTTTAAGGTTGAGCAGTTGCGAGAATATTGAACAATTTCCTCTTAAGGACAAGCAGTAGAGAATAATCACAACTTCATTTAAGAACAAAACAATTATAGTCCGAGATGAAGATAATTGCAAATTTGAGATACGCAGTTAAGAAGATATAGCATGACAGTAAAGGAAATAAACCTTCAGATAAGTCAATTAGGAGTCAAGTAGGAAATATGAGTAAATCCAAAAGTAAGAACTTCCACATTTAAGCAAATAAATATGACACTAGAAATTAGGAAATTCAATCATGCTAAGGACACTTCATACTCGGCGAATATAAGGATCTAAGATTCCTAAAGGGTCAACTTCCCACAAATAAGTCCGAGCATGCGCTCGTCACCTCGGGTACACGGACTACAATCAACATAGAAAACTCAAATCTTAAGGGGTAATTCCCCCACACAAGGTTAGGCAAGATACTTACCTCAAAGACAACAACCCGGTACTCAAAAATAGACTTCTCGGGTGGGAAGGCCTCCGGACGGCTCAAAATCAACTAAAACAACTTCAAAATACATATAAAACGTATAAGGAACGATTCCAAATAATAAAGTATCGATCTTTACAAAATCATAAAAATCGACCCCCGGGCCTGAACATCAGAACCCGACAAATTTTACGAATTCTGATTACCCATTCCGATACGAGTCACCCATACCAAATTTATCCAATTCTGATAACATTTGGTCATTCAAATCATGAATTTTTATTTTTGAAGTTTTCTTTCAAAACCCACAACTTAATGATAAAAACAAGAACTAATTCATGAAATATATTTAATTCTAGTGAAAGAACACTTACCCACTCGATTTGTGTGAAAATCCCACAAGTAATCGCCCAAAACCGAGTTCTAGAAGTCAAAATATGTTTAAAATGGTGAAACCCCCGATTTTTCAAACTTATATTCTGCCCAGGTGTTTTGTGAACCACGATCGCGAAGAAGAAAGAGGAAAGCTGCCCAGGTTGTTCACTGTGAATGCGACAAGGAGTTTGCGAACGCGGAGGAGGAGAACAAGAAGCTATGTGATCGCGTACTGAAGAATGCGAACGCGAAGAAAAAAGTTTGGGCGACCAACAGGGACACATCGCGATCGCGATGAAGGAAAAATGGGCAGGGCAAACAGAACACTACGCGATCGCGCCTTGGGCTACGCGATCGCGAAGGAGAGGAGCAACAGACACTAGAAACAGCAGTACAAAATTGGAAGAAAAGGACCCGTAGCCCATCCGAAATACACCCGAGGCCCCCGAGACCCCATCTAATCGCACAAACAAGTCATATAACCTAACACAAACTCGGTCGAGGTTTCAAACCACATAAAACAACACTAAATCGATGAATTAAACCAAAAATTCAATGAAATTCCTCAAAACTTCTTTAAACATCAAATTTTATATTTAAGGTCCGAATCACGTCAAACTAAGTACGTTTCTTACCAAATTTCACAAATAACACATATAAATCATATCGAACCTGTACTGGGCTCCGGGACCATGATTCGAGCCCGATATCACAGGTTTCACCTCAAATTTCATTTTCAAAAACCTTTATATTTTTCAGAAACAATTTTCTTTAATAATTCATGTCTCGAACTCGGGATCTCGGAATTCGATTCCGGGCATACGCCTAAGTCTCATATTTTCCTACGGACCCTCCACGACCGTCAAATCATGGGTCCGGGTCCGTTTACCAAAAACGTTGACTGAAGTCAACTTTATTCAAATTTCTAATACAAAATTATCATTTTTTAGTTTTTCACATAAGGGCTTCCCGGCTACACGCCCGGGCTGTGCATGCAAATCAAGGTGATATAGAAGGAGGTTTTCATGACCTCGGAACACAGAATTAGCTAGAAATATACGGGATGACCTTTCGGGTCATCACAATCTCCCCCTCTTAAACAAATGTTCGTCCTCGAACATGCTAAGATTCACTTTTAACTCATTCAATCACTGATTGCGCATTTCCAACACACACCTGAGGGTGATCCCACGTCACCCCAACCTACGTAAGCCTGACTACACTACCACAACCGCAATTTAGCTTTTCTAATACTAGCGATAAGTCTCATAGCTTAATTTCTGACCTTCTACTCTTTTCCAAGATACCCGATTCTAAATCCACATCCGACATTAGCCCCAACCAGAAGCATTAACTCATGACTATACCCATAAGGTACGACCACACAATATGGTACATCATGCATAGGCTCATAATAACACTTGGGCCGCAATGGCTGCCCGAAATAAACTCAACATTGGCAATTAGCCTCATGTCCGATAGAACTATATTCCCAACCTCCATCACACTTATAATAAAGCAAGAAACACGAAGACTTCACAACCTTGACACCCAAATCACCAAGCCACAACTAACACAACCGGGCACACACCCGGCAAGATAGAACTCAAGGAGCACAAAACGAAAATGACTGAATATGAAAGGAGAAACACATAAGGAAACTATCAGACAAGCCCGACAGGCACGACTCACTATTAATGCTAACTTACACAACACCATAACAAGGAAAGAACCTAAGAACATGAACAAATCACAAGGATACCATTCTGATACAATTTCCACTGCGGTACTCAGCCCAGTCCAAACATATCGGATCGCAAAATATCACGAGGACCTCATCCTCAACTCTGAATCACATACCAAAACTATATCATACCAATTGAAATTCCTCCACTAATTCATCTCAGCTGATAAAATCGTAATGCTAGCTGATCTCACATCTCGATGGAGTATCAAAATCACAACTCGTAAACAAAATACTCAGGAATCACATCAAACTTACCATACTGGACAATAGGAATTTACTACTAGTCTCATATCACTCAATATTGAATAGAGACAAACAATAGACATGGGCTACTACTCACAGAATCTCCCAACAGGAGCAAACACAAAAATAGAGCGCAAAGCATGAAACTCACTTATAAAGAAAATAACAAAGAGGGAACTCGTCCCGACCAGCTGAGCTATAATGAAGTACACATGGTGCCCTTCTGTAACAAAAGAAAGCATACACGTACTATAACATCTGGCACAACGACCTCCAGCCTACTATACGAAACACATCAACGGGCCGGGCCTCCCCCTCTTGGGCACCCTCTACTAGCCTGAGTGCCCTACTGTAACACATTTGCCCGGAGCCTGAGACAATCTCTCATCCTGTGGCTGATATATCCACACTCAAGACAACCTCTCTACTGACGTGGCTATGGAAACTGTGCGGCCCGAGTAATCTTAGACCCATGAGTACCTGAAACCCCTGAAGACGGCAATGCAAACTGAACTAGCTGGCCCATAAAACCTCTACCGCGTCGTACCCTGCCTCCATAATAAGGACCAGTTAATCTCTCCGACCCACGAGGCCTCCTCACTTCTCTGCCCTCTCTGTCTTGACCTCGTCTGACATCTCTATCATAGTCCCGCCTGTTGTCTCTCGCACGATCCAGCATACCCTCAACTCTGCGAGCAATCCCTACCGCCTGCTGAAATGAAATATCCGACTCTAACTCCCGAGCCATGCTAAAATGAATCACGCGTGAGGCCCTCAATGAATCTGCGAACACGCTCTCTAACTGTAGCAACCAAAGTAGGTGCATGCCTGACCAAATCACTGAACCTGACGGCATACTCTGATACTGACATAGTGCCCTGGCACAACCGCTTAAACTCCGCACGCCATGCATCTCGGAGGGACTGAGGAACAAACTCACTCAAGAACATCTCTGAAAACTGACCCCATGTAAGTGAAGCTGACTCGGCCGGGCTACCCAACTCATATGCCCCCCACCACTGATAAGCCGCTCCCCTGAGCTGGAACGTAACGAAAGCAACCCTGCTCGTCTCCACAATCCCATAGGATGAAGAATGCGGTGACACTCCTCCAGGAAACCCTGGGCATCATATGTCGCCAATCCACTGAAGATAGGATGGTGGTACTTCTTGTACCGATCCGCAAGACTCTGCTAAACTCGCTTATGACTCGTAGCACCTATGAACCTAGGGCTATGATACCAACTTGTCGCGACCCAACTTTCCCTCTGTTGGGTATCGTGATGGCGCCGTCTTAAGTACTAGGAAAGCCTAATATTCGGGGATAACAACAATAATAAATAGAATCTAATACTTTTCTGAAATGAATAATTCTTTATACATTTTATATTCCCAAAACCCGGAAGTACAAGTCATAAGCTTTTAAGAATTTACACTAAAACTCCTAAAAATACCACTGTTCAAAAATAAGTGCAACAGTGCAAACAAAATATAAGATGGTGACTCCGAAACCGCGAACGCTAAAGAGGTTTACGTTGAGTCTCCACAACAGCAACCGCACTACTATCAATCACTCGGCCGGCTATGCGAAAACCTGGAATCTGCACAAAAATGTGCAGAAGAGTAGTATGAGCACACTACAGCGGTGCCCAGTAAGTATCAAGACTAACATTGGTGAAGTAGTGACGAGGACTAGTCAAGACACCTACTGGTCTAATAAAAACTAAACAAGTATAAATATAGAAATCAGGGAAATAATGATATACATAGAGGCTACGCAATGTAGCTAACAAGACAGTGAATTCGATAAAGATGGAAAACAATAAGTATCAGCGGAAACCATGAAGTAACACAAAGACTGAATAGATCACAGACAAATCCGGCATGTAAGTATACAACACGAGCATGTACTGACTCAAAAACTCCAACCATTTCTACATCAAATTCATAGTGATCTCCACGAGGTTCCGAACCTCGGACAAATCATCACTTACGGGTCCCAATATCCGAACACTAATATTTGGCAAATTGCACCCTCATTCGAGTACTAACTGCATGGATGACTCACGTGCCAATTGGGTCATTCCCACCCACGGTAATCACAACAAGAGTATCTATATTTGACAACAACAAGGAGTCCTGAATCCATTAGTAGTACTTAACTACGTGTATGCTTGTGCAGGTGTCCTAACATGATTTCAACAACCAATAGACATAAGGAAAACAAAAGGGGCAACACGTATAGTTTCATCTCACAAATATCCACACGAATGAACTCACACGGTAAGTGTTCCAGTAAATAATATCAACAACAAGGAATGCCCCTAGGCCAACACAATTATCACAAACAATGCCATAGTCCACCTTGTCACGCCACGTGTGCGATATTAAAGTATATGCCCGCTTTGTTTCGCCACATGTGCATAAACATGTTCCCACCTTGTCACGCCACATGCGCAACAGTTAATCTCGTATCCCGCCTTATCACGCCGCATGTGCAATTATCAATAGTAAACACGGCACGATAGAAACCTCGTGCAAATCCCCATATCAACAACCGCACGACAGAAACCTCATGCATCACCACACCCAGTACAATAGCAACAACAACACGGGCTACAGTTTGGAATGAAATTAATACATCAACTCAATAACCTTCAATCACAAGATAGGCAAAACTAGTTCACGAGAAATAAACATAATAAGGAGAGCTAGGCATATTAAGAAATCACTCCACAAGGAAGGAAAATAGCATGTAACAGCCGCACCTAATTACACGGGTGAACAACAAGAAATCAACACAAATCCGATAACTCCATATAAGGCAAGTCATGAAGGTATAGAATATCTAAACTTCCTTTAAGGTTGAGCAGTTACGAGAATATTCAACAATTTCCACTTAAGGACAAGCAGCAGAGAATAATCACAACTTCATTTAAGACCAAAACAATTATAGTCTGAGATGAAGATAATTGCAAATTTGAGATACGCAGTTAAGAAGATATAACATGACATTAAAGGAAATAAACCTTCAGATAATTCAATTAGGAGTCAAGTAGGCAATGTGAGTAAATCCAAAAGTAAGAACTTCCACATTTAAGCAAATAAAGATGACACTAGAAAGTAGGAAATTCAATCATGCTTAGGACACTTCATACTCGGCGAATATAAGGATCTAAGATTCCTAAAGGGTCAACTTTCCACAAATAAGTCCGAGCATGCGCTCGTCACCTCGTGTACACGGACTATAATCAACATAGAAGACCCAAATCCTAACGGGTAATTCCCACACACAAGGTTAGGCAAGATACTTACCTCAAAGACGACAACCCGGTACTCAAAAATAGACTTCTCGGGCGGGAAGGCCTCCGGACGGCTCAAAATCAACTAAAACAACTTCAAAATACATATAAAATGTATAACGAACGATTCCGAATAATAAAGTATCGATCTTTACAAAATCATAAAAATTGACCCAAAAGTCGACCCCCAGGCCCGCACCACGGAACCCGACAAATTTTACGAATTCCGATTACCCATTATAATACGAGTTCACCCATACCAAATTTATCCAATTCTGATAACAGATACGACATAACCATAATAGTAAGGTGAACGAAGTGTGATAAAAGTGAGTAGTATTTTAAGTAATTTAAAATAATTCCTAATTATGTGGATAATTGGGTAATTATGGATTAATGGGGGATTAACAAATCAATTAAGGAATTAAGTGGATAATTATTGTATAAGTTTGATTAAGCTCCCAAACGTGGCAGCCTACTGTGCCATATAATGACTCTTGAATTAAATGGAAAGGTGGTACATTTTAAAGAAGATAGGTGACACCAAGTCTTGAAAGGTGGGGCCTACACCACCAAGACTTAAAATCCATCTCTAGATTCAAACTAAAGATGTATTACATCTATGTGAAAGGCTTCACCAAGGTGAATTTCATTAGCAACATGAGTTGCTTCAATCTCTCACTCAAACGAGACTTTTAATGTTATAGCAACAAGATTTTGCAATTCTAAGGGAATATGGTGCAATCCTTCTCAAGAATATCATACGGATTTTCCTCTACTTTGATTAGCCGTTACATGATTTGTCGCAATTTAAGTGTGTTAAAGGGATTGTCAAGAAAATCGGCTCAGGTATGTTAAGGCTATCTCTTCTTTCCTTTCGGCATGATCCATACGATACAAACGAAACGAGCGAATGCACAACTTCCATAAATGACTCTATTTGTAGAAGTATTAGAGGTACCTATGTTCTTCAATTCCCATGTGTCTTATTATTACATCTTCTGTTCATGGGTCTAAGAAAAATACGTAAGTTGAAAAAAATTTACTTCATGATATTACTTAAAGGAATAATGGTCTTACGACATTCCGAGAGAATTTATTGACATACTTCTCGTGTTTAAATTAATTTATACATGCACATTGAACCATGACCAGATGGTATTATATTATGCGTATATATGTATATTATATGTATATGGGATATGGGAAAAGGTTACCACGTTATATATGTACCACCACCTGATCAACTAGTATACGTTGATGATTTTGCCCACAGTGGCTGAGATGATATGATGGGATGCCCTCAGAGGCTTGATGATGTTATGTACACCTATATATTTAACCGGCCCGTTTCCTATTTATCAACATAATTAAGAATTATCTCAAATTACTTAAAATAATACTCACTTTTAACATACTTTATACATCTTACTATCATGGTCATGTGGTACCTTGTATGGCACTAGTCCATAAATATGGGGTATCATGACTTAGACCATATTTTATCCAAAAATATCAAACTTTGAAGAAACTCATTTCCTTCGTTTCACTTACCCTCTGTTACACCATGCAATATTACGTAGATATTACGCCTTGCAGTGTTACATTACGATGATTGTACGCTTCGCAGTAATATGTTACGACGATGTTAAACAATGTAGTATTATACATGGAATTGTCATAAGGTAATTGACCTCAGTTCAAGGACAAGATTATTTGGAGATTATAAGTATTGTACTATTTCAAACAAGTGATAAGTAAATTCATGAAGGTGAGAGGGGAGTAAATCAAAGAAAATGAATTTCGTCGAAATTTTGACAATTTTGGATAAAATACGGCCCGAGCTAAAATAACCGATATTTATGGGCTAGTGCCATACAAGGTACCACATGACCATGATAGTAAGAGGTAAAAGGTGTGTTAAAAGTGAGTAGTACTTTAAGTAATTTGACATAATCCTTAATTATGTGAATTATTAGATAATAGAGAAATTAACTAGTTAATTAATAATTAGTGGTTGATTAATTAAAATCTTTAGATAAGATTAATAATCCAACGTGGAAGCATTGTATCATCTATTATGTGACTCTTAATGTCACATGAAATGTGGCAAAAATTTGAAGGAATTAGTGGCCAACTAAGCCATCAAGTGGGGTCTACTCATAAAGGCTAAGAAATCCTAAGTCATTTTGTAAATCACTACATGTAATATGAAAGCTTCAGCCAAACACAGAAATGTTACCCATCCAAATCACTTTCTAATCCAAAACATAGAAACGCTAGTTCCATTTTTTAAATAGCAACGTTGTTGCAAAATTCTTTAGGAAAGTTTTCGGTAATAAGATTTTCTTTGCATAAGCAACGTGATTGCTTCGATATTTTCATACGACTTGTTCCATATTTTATCGTAATTATCTTGTGTTAAAGGAATGGCCAAGAGAATCGGCTCAAGTATGTTAAGGCTATCCCTTCTTTCTTTTGGCATGGTCCAAATTATACGAAAAAAACAAGCAAACTCATGGTTTCCATAAATTACTCTATTCATAGAAATACTAGGGGTGTCTATATTCTTGATTCCCAATGTGAATTATTATTATCCTCTGTTTATGGGTCTCGAAAATCCGTATGTTGGTACAGTTTATTTCTTGATATTAATCAGAGGCATAATGGCCTTATGACGTACCGAGAGATTTTATTGACATATTTCATATGCATTTCATGCATTTACATATGCACATTGACCCATGACCAGATGGTGTTATATACGCGTATATATGTAAATATATGTATATGGGATATGGGAAAAGGTTACAACGTTATATACGTACCACCACCTGATCAGCTGGTATATGATGATGATGTTGCCCACAGTGGCTGAAATATGATTTAAACGGCGTTATATGCGTGTATATATGTATGTATATTCAAAAGGCATTATATACACGGATATATGTATGTATATGGGATATACAAAAGGTTATGGCGTTATATACGCACCACCACCTGATCAGCTGGTATACGATGATGATTTTGCCCACAGTGGCCGATATGATATGATGGGATGCCCTCAGAGGCTAATGATGTTATGAAACATGTACCTATGCACGACATGACATTCATATGCATATGCATGACGCTAAAAGTAATTTATGATTTATAAAGCTATCCAGGCTTACAGGTTGAGTCATGTACTCTATATTTCTTCCAGTCTCTTATGTACTTATTTATGTTCCTTACATACTCGGTACATTATTCGTACTGATGTCCCTTTTGCCTGGGGACACTGCGTTTCATGCCCGCAGGTCCCGATAGACAGGTGGAGAGCCCTCCAAGTAGGCTATCAACTCAGTGAAAGATGTTGGTGCACTCCATTTTCTTTGGAGTCGCTTGTTTGGTTAGTATGATTTAGACGGGTATTGTTTGGTATGGCGGGACTCTATCCCCACCATTATGACATTTATGTACTCTTAGATGCTTGTAGAAATATGTCGTATACGTGAAAGATTGTACGGCCTTGTCGGCCTATGTTTTGAGTTTGTAAATGATTATGTTGGCCTATTAGGCCCGTATATCACGTGTATATGATAATGTAATAAGAAATATACGTTACATTGGTACTCGGTCGAATAAGGTATGGGGTGACCGTCGCGGCCCATAGGTTTGGGTTGTGACACCCTCTAACCTTCACGAATTTACTTATCAGTTGTTTGAAATAGCGGAATACTTATAATCCCTTAATAATCTCATTCCCGAACTTACGTCGATTAACTTACGATGAAACTTTACGTACAAAAATACGGGATGCAACATCTCATTCCCGAGCTTTCATCAATTTAATTATGGCGTACTTTCACGTACAAAAATATGGAGTGTAACATCATTCCCCCCTTTGGAACATTCATCCTCGAATGTTGACTGATGCACTTATCATTGTCATAAACTATGTCTTCCAAATAATCTAGTACTATCCTTTCCATCTAGGAATTTTTTCTGTTAATAAATCCAAAGGCCAAGGAATTCCCCATTTGAAACTTTTTCTCACACCACGATTTGTGGTCAGAATCTTTCCAATCTTGTAACTGTTGCTATCTTCTATCATGCAACCTGTACGACTCTGACCATGTAAGTGCGCCTATGCGAATCTTCTGTCTTTTTTCCTCTAGTTTTTAGCCTATCTCTAGGTTTTACTTTGTAAACATATACAGAGCTTGACAAGATGTCCCTTTGGGCATCTACAGGTATACTGAAGTTCTTCGCTCGGTACTTTGTTGAACTTATGAATATTGCTATATCTTATTTCATAGACCCCGTTATCTATCGTATGAATTTATTGCATCTAGGTAGGTCATATTATACCATAACTCTTACTTCTTTATCGTTACTGAGGTGTGCTATCAAAATCTAGGTTACTCTCGTTGCTTATCCTATATGTATAAATCTAAATTCTTTAACGGTTCTTCATTACTGTTCATCTTAAGAGTGATGGCCTTATCTCATCTCATACTTTGTAACTTTAATCCATCCATTGCTGATTCACCTCAACTTGATCTACAATCTACCACTGGTAACTTGAAACTTCTTACGTAATACATTGCCGCTAGGGCTTACATCTCATCGGGGGATATCTATGGTGCAAGCAAGATGAAGGAAGGTTGCGAGTAGTATAAATATATATGTGTAGGTCACAAGTTAAGTATAGTAGCACGACAAGGTTTTAAGCAAACAGGAGTAAGGATAAGAAAAAGGCAAGTGAGAAGGTGACGAAAATGGATAAGTCTTCAGGATTAAGCTCATGAAAACAAGAGTGCTGATGGTTTCTCTAAGTTATAGAAAGCCCAGTATAACCTGAATGAACTCAAAGGAGTCTAAGACTAGTAGCATTTAGATGAGATGAAATGTTGCCCTGGTAGTAGAATGAAGGTGTAATTGTCATAGATAAAAGATGACGTTTGGCCTTCGATTGAGTAATGATTTGAAGATAAAAAGATTTCGATACTATACTTCAATCATCGTATTTCACAGCATCCCAACGTGATTCATATTATGGGTGAGGGTATTCTAATCACGTGCTATGTTATTCTGGAATATTAAGTGAGACATTACTTCGTCTCTAACTCTTCTTTACTCTCTTAACTAGACCTCTCGGTACCTAGACACCATAGGCTGGAAGATATGACAGTTACGATGCTGCTATCATTCCTAGATACTAAATTCCCAGCGCTTCTAGCCTTCTATCCGATGTATGGACTATTCACGACCTTCTGCCCTTGAGTATATCGTACGTTGTTCACCTTTACCTTACTTACCTTAAAATCTCGCAACACATCTTCTATCTCTGTCATGAACTCCCTTCCACATAGGTATATTCATATCCACAACTTGAAGCTCTATTAGAATGCTTGCACCTCTGGTGCATACACAATCCGGTAGGAGCTTCATATTAACTTCTTATGAGGCTGGTACTTTTCTAACTGGCTTTATCGTAGAGCTGTTATAGAATATGGCTATTGTACTATCTCTCTTGTACCTTTGATATTAAGAGTGATTCCTCTATGTTCTCAATCACGATTTCTATAATTTTCTGGGTCCAATAATCAGATACTTGATTTACTTAGTTGATGTAACTTTTTAGTTTCCTCTTCCCTCTGATAAGCTTTTATGTAGGCTTAGCTATCTTCCGATCTGCGGCTCATGGTATTTGTTATTACTTTAACCTTTCATGGATGCTATGGAATATACATGATGCCATCTTCTAACAATTCAATCCTTTGTCTAGGACCTGGACTCAATTCTTTCTTTAACTTATATAGGAGTGTTCTACGGTTGTATGACTGTCAACATATATTCTGCATGGATTATACTCTGAAATCTTGAGTGCATTCATAACGTAACTAAATCCGGATCATCAATCAAATAATTCCTTTCGTTCCTTCTCAACATTATTTAAATGTAAGCAATTACTTTCCTGGTCATTCTGCCACTTGTTGCATGAATACTTGGCTTATCTTAGTGCCCACACATACTGGAATTGCATGCAACCTATATGATATTGAATATCATCTTTTCGATTTTTTTCTTCTTCCCATTCATTAGCCACAGTAGGTGCACTTTCTTATGGAGTGCATACAATGTTGTTATGAGACTATTGTTACATGACCATTTCCTCTTTAGGTCACTGGGCTAAGGTTGACACCTTCTTCCTTATTTCCTCAGCTAGTCTTTCATTGTAGTACTTAGGGAGCCGCGAGCTTATTATATCATATTCCCGATAGAATTTTTGATGTTCGTACTCACCTATAATTATCCTGAGTTACTTACCTCCACACACTTCTGAACGGTAGTTTTGACTATCTTCCCAGTGGAGCACTATTTTATTGCCATAACGCTCATACGGTACCTTTAACTATCCAATCCTATCTGAATATTTCTCAAGGATCACAATGACATATCTACGAGACTGAATTCCCCATGTTGGGGTTCACTATGTTCATCTTGCACCATTTGTTGATTTGTCTGTAGCCTCTTGTCTAGACATAACTAGGCTCTTCCTGAATCAGCTACTAACTATTCGTTGGCCCGTTCTCATATCAATATTCCGTGTAATATTTCTTGGGTTATGTACTTTGTCTTAACTTACCTCTTGCAGTGGCTCCTTGTTTATCAATAACATCCTGGGCAGGAACCCTTACTTCTTTTCCTTGATGTCGTGCTTGCATAATATTCTGGAATCGTAGCATATCAATAAGATTTGTGTAAGTGTAATCTCATTCCTTTCTAATTTTTATCGCATTCTTTATTTACCATTCCATAGTTACTGAACCACTTAATTCTGACTTAATGCCACATAACTCCACATTCCCTCTTAAGGGGAGTGCTAAGATTTAGAGCTACGACGATCTACCTATAGATGTTTTACCTCCTCATATTTAGTGTCCTTTCATATCGTTGATGCTCCTTACTCTGCTTGCTGTAATCCTTCTATACCAAGGATAACACAATTCCTTACTTACGAGGGTGATACCTAATGTAACCAACACACACAATCCCTTGAGCTTAACTTTTCTCACATTGCTTGCTTTTGGGAAGCGTCTTCCTGAATGACCTTTAAAGGGTATTCTTCTGTCGTCCATTCTATTATCGCCAGGACGCAATATCTAAAATTCTCATGATGCCGACTCTTACACAGTCCCTAATTCATGTTTAGTTTATCTTGTTCATTAGTCCATACTTATTTCTATTATGTAGGGGTCTAACTTTTCCTTTTGGTAATCACATTAGAGTAACAAACTTATTTCCTGAAATGAGGATATGACTTTATGGCCTATACTCTTTTGTTGTCTCAAGGCCTGTCACCTCTCATATTTTCCTTCCCTTGACTGTAGATTATGTAATACTGTCATTTTCATTTTTTTGATCTACCGTTATCATCCATGTATCACATCTTACTCATAATGCTTAATTAATTCTCTTCTTCTTTCCCTACCAACATTTTTGTCTATCACTTTATTCTGAAAACTTCAACAAGACATTCTTTTGCTTTTAGCTCCCCTTGCTCCATCCACTGGCCCTTTGATTTGCCTAACATTCTCAATCTACTAGGGACGGGAGTCACACTAAGATAATATTTACCCCTTCCAGGCTTCCATTGCCTATCTTTGTAATAATTATTTTTTTTGAACATTCTACTAGTCTTATCTTAGCTATACTATTCTAGAGTGCACCGGTTGGGTGTCTCACAAGGAGATTTATTAGCACATTTTCAGTATCATTAGAAATTGTCAATAAACACAAACAATCCATCCACCATTTTGGGTTACTACAACCCCAGCCGGATCCTGATATGCGGTCCTTATCTTAAACTATATTTGTTAGCTCCCATAGGGCATAACTGAGATGGGTGTGGCCAATTGTACATAAC
>ML341694.1:0-22787 GCA_005239505.1 Nicotiana paniculata | reverse complement strand
TGCTCATAAAATGTAAGGTATATCACATGTTAAACTATGCAATTTAGTCTCGCATCACCAACCAGCATCGGTCGGTTTTGGCGGTCGTTTTTCTCCATTTTCTTAGTAGTGAAAATCACCCAACTCAAAAGGTGCAAAAACCACGACCTACCAAGTAGGATTTCAACTCCAACTCTACTAGAACGCTGAGTGAAAATGTATCAATTACAATGCTGTAATTAATACTCTCCAGTACTCCTACTACTCATATTTGGTTTACAAGTAACTCTAACTTGCAAAACTAAACACTCACTCCAACTCATTAATTGTTTATAACACTTGATTACAACTCAACTTCCTAAAATACATTTACTAGACTAACTCGAGAAGAGTACAAGACAAGTACTCAACACAAATGAACCACTTTATGACTCTGTTGTTGATGTATAAAAGGATAGTTCAGAAGTCCAAACTCAATCCTATTTAAACACGACTTGAGATCTTCTAGTAGTTCTATTCATAGTCAGCTTCTTCTTTGATAGGACTCATATTGTTCCAAGGATTCCACAAGCTTTGGGATTTTTGTCTCTGACGGGCTTATCCATATCTTCTTGAGTAACAACCTTTATCACTTACATCAGTCATCTTCCACCAAACTCGGACCTGGTAACTTTGAGATAAAGTTACACTGTCTTATACAAACGTACAAGTATCAATCATGAGGAATTGATCCTTTAACCTGAGAAGCTAGTTCTTCACAATAGTTAAGTAGCTTGATCACACCCAACTATGCCTTATAAAAAGGACTAAGGAGTCGTTGCAAATATAATCCGGGTATTTAGCCCAAAGTCGAATCCCACATGGAATTAACCTATCAATTACTTTTTCCAAACTCACTACATTCTCCGTAATCAACTTACCAGATGTTTTGAATAACAATTGGTGATATTTCTACTAACTATGATTGAATAAGATTAATCAAACTAAGAGCTAACTAAGACTGAGTTGTAAACAAATAAGAGAAGGGTCTAAGGTTGTGATCTCCCCTATTGATGGACTCCCTTCCTGTTTTGTGTCATATAGATTTGCCTAATCTTATCTATCTATCATGACCACTCTTACTACCGTAACTCTCTCCCGAGTAATTATGTCAATTTACTAGACGCACTCTCCCGAGTTACGCTAGCTGGCTTTTATTACAGCTCACTTAGATTGCACCCAAAGTTTCATTATCCCTAATCCCACTTTTAAACCCTCGGTTATTGATTCCTCATATACTTTGGGAGTGGTGATGTTCAACAACTACCTAAATATGCACTCTCTCCCGAGTAATACATACTAAATATGCACAGCTAATTGAGGGCCCTTCAATTAACTACAACAAGAACGTAGTTGAACAAATAGAGATTAAACTGGGCAAACTATATTAGCACAACAAGAAGTTCATCCTTCAACATGTTCCATCAAAACCGTAGACTAAATAAATTATCTACTCATAATTGTGTTCATAATAATAACAACAAAATTCATCATGAATGATAAAAACAAAGGAAGAACAGTAGAACTCGATGTCGAATTATCCTCCTTGCCTCTTGCCTCTCCTTTCCTTGAACAAAACTAATAAAACCTTGATATCCTCTCTTTGGACGAGCTGGACCTTTTATAGGTTAAGTGGAATTGCTCCCAAACTTTCAAGTTTACCCCTGAAGTTACTGTGTACTTGGACGGACTAGCGCGGCCGCGCTAAATGCCATATACATTGTCTCGTTTCTTCTGGACTAGAGCGGCCGTGCTAATGAACACGCTAGTGGCCGCGCTAATGGCACTTTATTTTGCCCTGTTTCTCCTGATCTAGCGTGGCTGCGCTAAGGCCATGCTTGGCCCACGCTAGAGCAGGTCAGCTATTTTTCTCTTTTTCTCTTCCTTCTTTCGCACGTACTCAACTCCGAGGGGATTTCCTTGCTTTAATTTAGCTCCAAACACTGTACTATGTCCTCATAAGAATGACTTGCTCCTGCAAAACATAAAATCCACAATTAGAGCCATTTTATCGTCATTTAACCTTCCTAGAACAGTGAAGCATAGTAAAGTTGGGGTATAAATAGTCGCTAAACTACATGAATCTAGCCTATTATCAACACCTCACACTTAAATCATTGCTAGTCCTCGAGCAATCCACCATACTCTACAAAGGTTCCTTCACTAAGCATTTCCCTAACGTGTCACACCAAAAACATATTGCCAACATGGCATCTAGTAGTGTAACATCTTTGCCTAAAGAGTTGATTCTCACGTGCCGTGCAATATTCATACTTATTCAATTTAATATATACAGAGGTCAAGACTTATCTTTCCTTCATGAATCAAGTGCCCTCACATCATACAAGAAAGTAGTTCCACAAGTAGTAACATTAAGAACAATTAGGAACTCAGATAGACAAAATTCACTCACTCTCAGAAAGATATTCATATGCCACAAAAAATGCACCATAGGCTTGCCCATAGTGTACTACTCTACTAATCGAGCCCATTCAGTCTAAGATCAATTAGAAATTCATTTGGTTGTAATTTAGGCTAAGAGACGGGTAGGATATATTTGGATATAGTGACTAACCTACCTAAGCACTTTTAATACAATTACTTTCGCATTCAGAACCAACTTATGTCAGACCAGACATTCCACCACACATCTATTTGTAATACCCCCAAACTCCTTTAGGTGCAATTTGTATCAAGTCACCACTTATCAAGGACTACATTTACTTATTTTCTTTTCTTTTCTTTTTTCTTTTGAAGCGGTGTTTATTCATTCATTTTTCAAAACACTGGACCTTTTTCCCTATTTCATTGGTTCCACTCAAAAACCAAACCAACCACCCTACACTTTAACTTTTTCATACTTCATAACAATTCAAGTGCTCATGGGAGGTAAAGGGGTTCAAACAGATGGGATGTTCAAACAATTGGGTAAGGTTTGTAATGTGATTTCCAAGGAAACATGCTCATAGTCTCAACGGGGTTAACTACGATAGATCACATTTAGGTGGGTATACTTTATATATCTGGCTTAACAAAGAAATGCCTATATCACTTCTAAGACTGAATAAAGCTACTATTTTGCTTTACACACACATAGGGCAAGTTCTAGGCATCAAATGCAGAACATAGAATACTATACAACTCACACACACTTGGCACATGACTCATTCCAGATTGGCTTATCAAAACACTCTCGTCTGAGTACTCAAGTCAGTTACAAACATACAATTTAAGGCACTCTAACAAGAATCAACACTGAGACTAAGTGTCACACTCTAGTGTCTACGGTGTTCAGGTGTAACAACGTTAAGGGATTCTCTTCCTATCTCAGCTCATCGCCCATAAGTACCAATTAAAAACTAAAAACAAAATAAACAAAAACTAACTACACCCGATTCAAGCAAAACCCTTGGAAAAGAACCGCGGTCCAAAGAAAAACCAAGGGGAAGATACTACACTACCTACAACAGAAAATCTTTTTTGTATTTTCTTTAGACTTACTTCCCTCAAGAAAAATGTCTAGGAAATCCGTCGTCAGGAAGAGTACAACATATTTCTTGTTTTTTTATGGTCGACTTAGACCCTCAAGAACCCCGTCGAATGAGATCCGTCGTCAGGACAAGTAGACTTACATAATTAAACTACTACTTAAAACAAAACAAAAAAAAAAAGAAAACAAAACCCAAAAGAAAACAAAAGAAAACATATAACAATTATGTTCCTACATATATACACATACAATGAAGTGTCCCCCACCCCACACTTAAAAGGAAGACATGTCCTCATGGCATACACAATAAAGAACTGTGAGGTAAAGGAACTTCCCTGAAGGATCAATCTTGATCAGAGACCGTCCCCGGGTTCAGATGACAAGCACGACCCAGAGCTCGCAGCCAACCCACTATTTTCTTCTCTGATTTTGCATTTTGGGTGGCTAGCACATCAACTCGCGACTCCAAGTCGGTGATCGAGGTACGCAAACCTGCCATCTCCTGCTCCAGATTGTCTAGCCTATGAGTCCGACAGGCCCTAGACGGGCATGCTACGTCGGCAACATGCTCATGAATGGGAAGCTCCGCCCCCACTTCTACTTGTTCGTCCTTCTCCTCCTCCTCAGGCTCATTCTCCTCGTTAGCACCACCAACCACCATTATCTTATCTGCTCGAAAGGCGGCCTCTATCGGCACTTTCCATCTACCGCCAAATTTTCCGGCACCCGGGCTGCACGGCATAATCTAGTGACAAGAGAGGGGAAGAAGAAGCCATACCTCTTAATTGGACAGCGAATAAACATCTCCTCGTGCATGAGCTTGGCCACATCAAATTCATGGCCATTCATGAAACATCAGATCAAACAAGAACGAGGAGCATTCACTTAGTGTTATAGGAGGGGATCAAGCGGTTGTTGATGAGGTATAGCCACACTTCTCTTCAAAGGTGAGGGCCAGCGACGTGAACTTAGCCCCATATTTATACCACTCAATCTCCTTGACAGGGGCACATATAGTTGGCATGAACGTCTCTCACTGAGTAAAGCGTATACCATACGCCTCATAGAAGTCATCTATCTCCGCCACAGACCTGGCAGCCTGTAGGTTCTGCGAATGGCTTCCACAGAGGCGTCAACATGCCTCTTTCTCACGATGACCACATCATCCCTATGCTCCGAAACATTTGCATTAAATTCTCTCACCACCGTTTGGCTTCGTCCGATTCTTCAAAGGAAACAACCAACCGGTGCTAGAGCAGCTCATTGTACATGTTCGGACTGACATACCGGAGGGACGCTGTATCCATGCCACGTTCTGGTATTGGCACCTTTGATTCCTTATCAGCAAACCGTTCTTGAGCCTTAGCGGATACGAAATTGTTGTTATCATAAGAACGAGCATCAGTTGACGCTCGTGCTCTAGATGATTCTGCTTGTCTGCTGGAGGAAGGACCGATGGCTTGGAGCTTTCTGGGGGGGGTGCCATATTATCTACAATAAGGAACATCATTAGCGCAGTACAAAAGAAGCGACCCAACTGTGGTTACTCAGACTTCACCCTTACAATTGGTCACAATTATCATTGACATTCACTGTGGCATTTAAACAAACACTTGGTGGGCATCATTCACTGGAGCCCCCAATTAATCATGTTGTAACCCAATTACCACCAAAATTGCCCCAAATTCAACCATCTAAGGTAAGAAATACAACTCCACAATTACCACCATCCACAAGCACTACATATACACTACAAATTACTTCTAAGAAAAGAGAAGGAAAACTACTACCTAATCAAAGAATTAAAAAGAAAACCTAACAAAAATTGGCAAAGAGAAAACATACCTGTGGTGTGAGAAGATTGTGAGAGTTGAAGATGTGTGTTGAAGGTTGAATTAGCGATGAACTTGGGAGGATGAGAGCTGAGAGTATTTTGGGGAGGGAGAGAGGCGTGTGTTTTGGGGTGAGGAGAGTAAGAGTTTTAGAAGTGTTTTAGGAGGAATAGGAGAGGGGGGGGGGGAGGGTTAGGGTTAGGGTTGGGTGAATAAGAAATAAGAAAGAAAATTAAAATCAAAATAAAAAAAGTAAATAAAAAAATTAACTGACCAAACCTGTCCGGCAAACCTACAGGTGCGGTCGTAGCGCGGTCGTAGCGCGCCCGTGCTAGTAGCCTCGAGGCGAGTCAGAAGGGAAGCAGATTAGCGCAGCCACTAGCGTGATCCTAGCGCGGACGCGCTACTCCTAGGCAGAATGTTCTGTGATATGCGTGGTCCAAGCGCGACCGCGCACCTGGACTTCGAAATTTTGCACTTTTTTCTACCTTTTTCCTTGGTTCGTCTGGACTTAACACTCGCCTAAGCTCACCTGCATATGTTTGTACATACAAATAGTCAAATAACATTCTAACTACACCAACTCACTACGCGTTGGGTTGCCTCCCAATCAGCGCCTTAGTAAATGTCGTGACACAATAATTACAACAAGTCAATGGGTTGCCTCCCATGTAGCGCCTGATATAACGTCACGACACGATGAAGATGAGCGCATTTAAGTCTCGGTCGACCTCTGAGGTTCAGTCAGATGTATCACGGACACTTCCTTGGTTTCATCCATGCCCACATACGGTTTTCAATCTGTTCCTGTTGACTCTAAATGTGTGGGAATCTTTTTCTGCAGCAATCTCTATGGAACCTGAAGGGAGCACTTCGACCACACGAAATGGCCCAGACCATCGTGACTTGAGTTTACCCAGAAATAGCCTTAATATTGAATTATAAAGTAACACCATATCTCCGGTTTGAAGTTTTTCTCAACAATGTTCTTATCGTGCAACCTTTTTATTCTCTCTTTGTATAGCCTCGTGCTCTCGAAAGCAAGATATCAGAACTCAGCTAGCTCATGCAATTCTGTGACTCTATTTGTGCCCGCAGCCTCAATGTCCAGATTTAGCTGCTTCAATTCCCACCAGGCTCTATGCTCTAGTTCCACTGTCAAGTGACAGGCCTTCCTGAACACCAACTTGTATGGTGACATACCAATTGGTGTTTTGAAGGCGGTTCTGTAGGCCCAGAGTGCGTCATCTAGCTTTTTCTCCTAGTCAGTTCTTGTGGCGTTCACAGTTTTAGTCAGCACACTCTTTATTTCTCTATTAGACACTTCAACCTATCGACTTGTCTGAGGATGGTATGGGGTAGCCACCTTCTGGCGCACATCGTACTTTGCTAGAAATTTCTCTAAGGCTCGATTGCAGACGTGCGTTCCTCCATCACTAATAATAGCTCTGGGGGATCCCGGAATGGGTGAATATATTCTTCTTCAAAAACCCAACCACCACCCTTGCATCATTGGTGGGGAGAGCTGCAGCTTCCACCCATTTTGACACAGAATCTACAACAACAAGTATGTACTTATTGCCATAGGAGCTGACGAAGGGGCCCATGAAGTCTATCCCCCATACATCGAACAATTAAACCTCTTGAATTAGGTTCATGGGCATCTCATGGCGATGAGAGATGTTCCCGGTTCGCTGACATTCATCACAGCCCTTCACCCATTGATGTGTATCCTTAAACATGGTTGGCCAGTAGAATCCAGTTTCTAGTACTTTTGCCGTCGTCCTGACTCCTCCAAAATGTCCGCAATATGACGATGCGTGACATGCCTTCAAAAAAGAATATTGCTCTATCTCGGGGACACACCTCCAGATCATATTGTCAACACAAATTCTAAACAGATAAGGTTCATCCAAGTAATATATGCGACATTCACGGTAAAACTTTTTCTTTTGCACAGAGGAAATGTCATAGGGGACTCTACCACTTGCCAGGTAATTTGCACTGTCTGCATACCATGGCACTTTCTCAAGGCTTGTAGCGAGTAGCTGCTCGTATGGAAAGATTTCCAGAATATCCTCTGCCTCAACTGAGTTTTCAGCTCCTTCAAGTCGCGATAGATGATCTGCGACTTGGTTGTCCGTGCCCTTATAGTCACGAATATCCAGGTTGAACTCTTGCAGTAGTAGCACCCAATGAATCAGGCACGGTTTGGACTCCTTCTTTTCAATCAAGTACCCGAGAGCAGCATGATCAGTGTATATAATTACCTTAGAGCCAATCTGGTATGATCTGAACTTGTCGAAGGCGAACACCACCGCCAACATCTCCTTTTCGTTCACAGTGTAGTTTAGCTGGGCTCCACTCAACGTTCTGCTTACGTAGTAAATTGGGTGCATTATCTTGTTTTTCCGCTGTCCTAGCACTGATCCCACTGCATAGTCACTGGCGTCACACATGAGTTCGAATGGTTGCTCCCAGTCGGGGGCAACAATGATGGGTGCTATGACTAGCCTCTTCTTCAACTCCTCGAATGCTACCCTGCAATTGTCAGAAAACACGAAAGGGTGATCTTTTTCTAAAAACTTACATAAAGGGTTGGCAATTTTGGAGAAGTCTTTGATGAATCTCCGGTAGAAACCGACATGCCCGAGGAAGCTCCTGATTGCTTTGACTGATGTGGGAGGTGGAAGATTTGCTATCACATCAACTTTATCCCGATCCACCTTGATTCTCTTGCTTGATACTAGGTGTCCCAAGACTATACCCTCTTGTACCATGAAGTGACACTTTTCCCAGTTCAGTACAAGGTTAGTCTCGATGCATCTCTACAACACTCGGGTCATATTTGTAAGGCACTCATCGAATGAATTTCTCACCACTGAGAAATCATCCATGAATACCTCCATTATGTCTTCAACCATGTCGGTGAATATGACCATCATGCACCTTTGGAATGTGGCGGGTGCATTGCACAGGCCAAAGGACATCCTCGGGAAGGAAAAAAATCCCATATGGACATGTGAACGAGGTCTTCTCTCTGTCCTCTGTTGCAATGGAGATTTGGTTGTACCTTGAGTACCTATCCAGAAAACAGAAGTGAGACCACCCTGCTAGTCTGCCAAGCATCTGATCAATGAAGGGAAGTGGGAAGTGGTCTTTCCGGATGGCCAGATTTAATTTCCTATAATCCATGCAAATTCTCCAGCCTGTGAAGGTTCTTGTAGAGATCAACTCATTGTTATCATTCACCGTCATACCACCCTTCTTAGGAACACATTGCATCGGGCTAACCCAGTTGCTGTCAGAGATGGGGAAAATGATTCTTGCATCTAACCACTTAAGAGTTTCCTTCTCACCACTTCCTTCATATTGGGGTTCATCCTTCTTTGGTGTTCCCTGAAAGGTTTGTGCTCCTCTTCCAGCAGAATTTTATGCATACAATACGATGGGCTGATCCCCTTTATATCTGCCATGGTCCACCCAATGACAGTCTTGCACTCAGTGAGTACCTACAAAAATTGTTGTTCCTGCACATCTAACAGACTAGATGAGAAAATAACAAGTCATGTACAGTTAGGTCCTAGGAACGCTTACCTTAGATGGGCGGGCAATGGCTTCAACTCCAGCTTTGGTGGTTCTTCTATGGATGGCTTGGCCGGAGGAGTTTCTCTTTTTTCTAAGTGCAGGGGCTCAACTTCAAGTTATCTCTTCCAAAAGCCTTTGCCCTCAAGAGCCAGCACCCATTCTGCCAATTCTTCCCAATTCATAAGACATGCAACAAGAGGATCCTCAATAGTCAAGGTCTCATCATCCTCATCCAGGATTACATTCACGGCATCAATAAGAGAACGTTGGCGAATTCACTTGGTCGCCTTATAGATTTCTGCACGTTGAATGTTATATCCTCATCGTTCAACCTCCGTTTGAGCTTCCCAGTTTCACAATCAATGAGATCTCGCCCTGTGGCCAAGAATGGAATTCCAAAAATTATGGGAATTTATTCATCCACCCTACAGTCAAGAATTACAAAATTTGCAGGGACTACAAATTTTCCTACCTGCACTAACACGTCATCCAGAATACCTGAGGGTCTTTTCACATTTTTGTCGGCCAGTTGCAACAACATAGATGTCGGTCTAGCTCTTCCAATCCCCAACCTCTTGTAGATATCTAGGGGCATAAGCTTAATGCCGGCCCCCAAATCACAGAGTGCCTTGGCAAAGGCAAAGTTACCAATGGTGCAGGGAATTCTGAAACTCCCTGGGTCGGACAACTTTTCAGCAACTGGTCTAGTCACCACAGTACTGCAGGTTTGAGTTAGAGTCACTGTGGCCAAGTCTTGGAAGTTTGAATTTTTGGGACATCAAGTCCTTCATCATTTTTGCATAATCAAGCATATCCTTCAAAGCATCAATCAATGGAATGTTTACCTGAATATTTTTCAACATATCCAAGAACTTCTTGTATTGCTCATCTTTCTGGTACTTGGCCAGTGTATGTGGGAATGGTGATGGAGGTCTCTTCTTCCCAATGATTTTGGGTTTTCTCTTTGTCAGACACTACCTCTACTACCGGCTCCTGGGCTGTCTCAGCTTCTTTCTTAGTCTCAATTTGTGTGTTGGTTTCTTTCTGGGCAGGCTGCATTGTCACCTTTGTCAGTCTTGCTGAATCATCTAGCTCAATGGGCACTAGTACAAGTGTCTCAGCCTGTCTTCTTTCTCGAGACCTCTCTTGATCCAAGTCTAGGTCTCTACCGTTACGTAAACTCACTGCCATCAACTGCTTTGGTCCCTGATCTTTTGGATTTACCTGAGTGTCTGCAGGTAATGTCCCGTGAGGAAGATTATTCAATGACATCAAAATCTGACCCAATTGCACTTCAATGTTCTTTATGGCTGACTCATGTGCATCTACCCTTTCAGTCACTTTTGCATTTGACCCAATAACCTGCTGCATCATTGCCTCGAGTTTAGCAAACACATCTTCCTATCTCCCACCATGTTGCTGTTGAGGAGGATGATAACCCTGCTGCTGATTTTGGTTGTTGTACCCCAGTGGCCTTTGGTAGGGCACCACATTACCACGAGGTTGCATGGCTCCCATATTTCCATTGTTGTGCTGCGACTGGAATGGCCTGTATGGTTGATTCTACTGGCCCCAATTCTGACCACCCTGTCTCTGGCCCCCATAATTAGACACATAATTCATGTTCTCAGGGTAGTGATGGTGTTCGCTTTAAGCATTCCACTGGCTACCAATTAGATGACTAATGCAAGATGTGCATAAGCCTCCATTGGTTGTATCTACAATGTGCACCTGCTGCTTCTGCCCTGACTCTTCCACCTTTTTTGGTGAGTATGCTCATTTGGACGAGCTGGACCTTTTATAGGTTAAGTAGAATTTCCCCCAAACTTCCAAGTTTACCCCTGAAGTTAATGCGTACTTGGATGGACTAGCACGACTGCGCTCGAACCGCGCTAGTGGCTGCGCTAAATGCCATATACACTGTCCCGTTTCTTCTGGACTAGCGCGGCTGCGATAATGACCGTGCTAGTGGCCGCGCTAATGGCACTTTATTTTTCCCTGTTTCTCCTGCTCTAGTGTGGCCGCGCTAAGGCCACGCTTGGCCCACGCTAGAGCAGGTCAGCTATTTTTCTCTTTTTATCTTCCTTCTTTCACACGTACTCAACTTCGAGGGGATTTACTTGCTTTAATTTAGCTCCAAACACTGTCCTATGTCCTCATAAGCACGACTTGCTCCTGCAAAACATAAAATCCACAATTAGAGTCATTTTATCTTCATTTAACCTTCCTAGACCAGTGAAGCATAGTAAAGTTAGGGTATAAATAGTTGCTAAACTACATGAATCTAGCCTATTATTACAGCTACATTGAGGACATGGTTCTTTGAGTAATTAATCATATTTTGTTAATCATCAAAACTTGAATTCTCCACAAATTCCCCCTTTTTTATGATGACAAACCCTTACAAACTCTGTACCCAGAACCATTTATCACATCAAAGAATTAGATGATCACATAAAGTATATGTATGTCCCCACCTTATCTTGCCCCTTTTGGTACCATTGAAAGTACACAAACAGATGTTAGACCGTAAGCACATAGAGTGTAAGATTCAAAGCCTATCAAGCGATAACACAAGCATAAGAAAAGGCAAATATACTAAGCTGATGATCCAAAAGAGTGCAAATCAGTAAAATAGAGGGTTGAGAGACATTAACTAGTGCCAAAAGAAACTTAGGGCCTTTTCTTCATCATTAGAACATAATAAACTAAACATAATACAGACAACTCAGACTAAGAAAGAAAAAAAATAAAAGATAAGACATCACTAGAAAGGCAAACAAACTAAGGACACCGGGAAGGAACATGTTCAAGGGTGAGAGGCAGAAGGGGTCAAGGCTTTCACAAGGGTAGCAATCTGTTGATCATGGGCCTCCCTGTCTCTTTGGAACTCTTCTGTGAGTTTCTTAGTTTCTGTCTTAGTTCATTATTTTCTTCACAAAGCTTGGCATTCTCTTCAACGGCCAACTCCAACCTCTTGCTTAGTTCTGCAACCCTACTAGTCCCAGGAAGAATGGCAGATCCTGTGGGTCCTCTAGCCTTGATCTCCTCATAGCCACACTGCTTGAGGGTAACAACATCTAAAACATCGTTGTGGTTTCCAAACTTAAGATCAGGTAAGCAATTTTGAGCTTGTCATATAGCTTAGTTGACATGAAACCATATCGCATATCATGCTTTGGTTTGGAGGTATCTGCAGCTCTTGTCATGTGCTGAATCATCAGGCTAGGGAGATTAATAGGTCAAACAGTGTTAAGCAGTTCGATCATAGCCATGTCTAGTAGAGTAGCCTCATGCGTTCTCTCAGATCCCTGAGAATGAAGTAGTTGACAAACTGAAACAGTAGCTTGTAAAAGGGGGTCATATGAGTCTTGTACACTTTCTGGGGAGCATCTAGTTCAAACTTTTTGGAGAACTTCTTGGTGACCACATTTCCAGTGTCAACATCATTTTCTATGGCTGGCTACTTCTTCTTCAAATAATTGTCAAAACCCAAAGAAGGGATATTCAGAAGTAGTCCCAGTTCCTCAGCATCAAACTCCATGTCCAAGTCCCCTACTTTACTCTCGACTAACTTCCCACTAAGTGAAATTTGTGTTGAACTCCACCACAGCAGGAACACATACTGGGGGGAAAACTAGATAAACATGTGCTTCCACCCCTTTAGCTCAAGTTTCTCAACTAGTTGAGCCATTCCCTTCTCATCAGTGTTCGCAAGAATCTTCCTATTTAGTTATTTTTTGTTCCTAAACTCTCTGAGTCGATCTACTATAGTTGAAATACTCTTCTTTGTCTTACCCCTACTGGCCCTTGCAGAAGAGGTAGCAGGTTTGGTGACTTTGGCTCCCCTTTTCTTGGTGTTGCAGACTTTGCTGGCAAGGGTGAATCAGATTCATCTTCTCCAGCCACCTCAACAATAGGTTCCACAATCAAAACCTTATTCATTGGCTTATTTGTACTTCTGGACTCCTTCATGATTTGTGCATCAACAACCCTTCTTTTACTCCTTGTGAGAGGAGTTCTAGCAGGAGGATCCTCTTCTTTCCTTGTTGGAACTACTATCTTTGTAGATTTCTCATTGGTCTTTCTAAGCTTCTTCCTTACCTCAGATAGTGGCAAATCATCTTCGTCACTGCTAACTTCTTTATCTCCAGTGAAAGAAGCCAGCAGAGACCCTGGTTCTTTAGCCCTCATCTCCTGACCAATTTCTTCTGAAGGGGCTATGACAGTGTTTCCAATTGTCATAGAGCCTTCAGATTCCTTATTCTCATTCCCTTCTTCTTCCTCACTCTCTTAATTACCTTCTTCACTTTCACCTAAATTTTCTTGATCCTCTCCATCACTTTCAGAAACCTCCTCTTCTTCACTCATATTTTCTTCTTCTGTAGAATTATTAGCCTATTCACCTGTCTTATCCTCTGTATTACTCTCCTTCTCAATTCCAGATACTTCCTCATTCTCACTCTTTCCTTCTTCATTGGCTATGTTTTGAACTTCATGTTCCACATGACTAGTCACAACTTCTTCTTCCTTCTCACCTTCATCATCTTCCTCATCCTCAGTCCATCTAAAATTAAGGTCATCATAAGCCTCCTTTTGTATTGTTACTTTACATCCTTCCCCTCAACAACAGGTTCCACAACTGTTGTATCTACCTCCTTTCCCAATTCCCCTATATGTTCTTCTACCATGAATTTCTCTACTGGTGACTTCTCACTCGTAGGTGGAAGAGTATCTGGGGTGCAACATCAACATCATAAGCCAAAAAATTTAACTTGGAAACAAGATGTGGTACCTGATCAGTAGTGCATATACCTGATTCCTTCTAAATCATAGATTCCTTGACTCCGTAGTCACTCTGCGTAGCGGCCTCAGTCACTTTCTTGATTCTTGAAATTTCTTTAACCTTTTCCGTCTTAGATATAATTTTTGTAGGAAGCTCAGGTGCTTGGGTAGTGGCTTTTAAAGGAGGAGGTGTAGTGGAGATAGGAATAACAGGATTATGAGCAGTAAGAGCAGGGGAAATGAGGTATGTATGGTGGAGGATATTAATGGAGAAGGAACATGTGTGGGTATGGGTTCTCTTGAAGGCTTGACAGTTGTTTTTGATTTGGGCTTCAAGATTTTAGGTTTTGCTTCATCCATGGTTGATGATTTAGCTTTAGAGGGTGTTTGACTGGCCTTAGGCATGGTGATCAGATGAGAACCTTGAAGAAGAAAATTGAAATGGTTAGTTCTTAATACTTGCTTTCGATTCTTGCTTGGGGTTTGAAAGGAACAATGAGGCTAGAGAAGCTGATCATAAGGGCCTTTTAAAGGCTTTACTCCTGATTTGACTGGAAGAGAGAAGGTGATCAAATTTGAGTTCTAACGGGAGTCTTATTACACTTACTTTGACTGTAAGGTTTTCAGGAGTAATTGATCTCTAATTACACAAGGATCCCCCCCTTACTCTTTGAATAGAAGACGACTAGAAGTGATGCCAACTGAAATAAAAGTATGAGTATAGCAACAATTTTAGAATATAATTCTAGTGACTTAAGACAGTCTGGCACATACCTGAGTCAAAGAACCAATTCCTTAACAACTCCTTATTCATTTATGCAATAAAGCTTCAACACTTCATATTAGTATCATGCAACACAATTATCAACCACATTTTCTATGCGAGTGCGTGAGCTTAATACAAGCACAAAGCTGAAGCAAATACATTATACTTAAATATATACGTCTTATTATGTTTTTTTCTAACCAATCACTAGGGGTAAACTTTGTGGAGGAGTTGATTAGACCTAGTTCAAGTCTATTCCTTTCAAAGTGATCCCCACTCAGAGCTTTAGTAAAAATATCAGTAATTTGATCTTTAGATTTAAAGAAGTTAATTGAGATATTCCCCTTTTTAACATTGTCTCTCAGAAATGTCTAATGTTAATGTTCTTGGTTCTTTATGCTGACATGAATCTTTTGCATATGTTTATGGCACTGGTTTTATCACAAAAAATATGGGAACACAATCAACAAATATATCATAGTCCCATAGTTGTTGTCTTGTCCATAGTAACTGCGCACAGCATGATGCTGCTGCCATATATTCAGCCTCAGCTGTAGATAATACCACTAAGTTTTGCTTCTTGGTTCCCCAAGACACCAGACAAGAACCTAGAAAATATGTTGTTCCTAAAGTGCTTTTTTGTCAACATGAAAACCTGCATAGTCATCATCAGCACAACTAACTAGATCAAAGTTGTACCCTCTAGGATATCATAGACAGAGGTCAAGGATCCCCTTGAGATTTCTTAGTATTCGTTTGATAGCCTGCAGGTGGAATTCCTTGGGATTGACTGAAATCTTGCATATAATTCCACACTAAACACTATATCAGGCCTGCTTGCTGTGAGGTACAATAATGACCCAATCATTCCTCTATATAGCTTCTGTTCCATAGTTTTCCCTTCTTCATTATGGTCCAGCTTTGTTGCAATGGAAATGGGGGTATCAATAGACTTGGAGGAGTCCATGTTGAATTTCCTTAGTAACTATTTGATATATTTTTGCTGATGTATCCTGGTTCCAGTATATGTTTGCTTGATTTAAAGCCCATAAAAGAAGTTCTGTTCATCCATCATGCTCATTTCGAACTCATTTCCCATCATCTTAGCAAATTTCTTGCACATTGCTTCATTAGTAGCCCCAAAGATAATATCATCCACATACACTTGCACAATAAGGATATTCCTTCCTTTACTCCTTATAAATAGAGTGTTGTCCACCTTTCCTCTTACAAAGTTATTAGCTAAGAGGAACTTTAAGAGCATTCTATACCAATCTCTAGGAGCATGTTTCAAACCATAAAGAGCTTTATCCAAGTTGAACACATGGTCAGGAAATTCTTCACTTTCAAATCCAGGAGGTTGTTTAACAAACACTTCCTCCTTTAGGTACCCATTCAAAAAGGCACTCTTTACATCTATTTGGTATAAAGTGAATTCCATGTGGGCAGAAAAGGCTATCAACATTCTTATTGCCTCCATTCTAGCTATAGGTGCAAATGTCTCATCATAATCAATGCCCCCCTCTTGATTGTATCCCTGAACCACTAGTCTGGCCTTGTTCCTTATGATATTTTCTTGTTCATCCAACTTGTTTCTGAATACCCATCTGGTACCTATGACTGTTCCGTTCTTGGGTTTCTATACCAGGTGCCAGACCTTGCTTTTCTCAAGCTGACTTAACTCCTTTGGCATGGTTATGATCCAGTTTGGATCCTCTAGAGCTTCTTTGACGAAATTAGGTTCAACCTGTGAGAGAAATGCTGTGATTGCACATAGATTTCTTAGATAAGACCTAGTTTGCACCCATACATTTGGATCAGAGATGATACTTGCAAGAGGGTGTGAGCTTTGATGCTCCATGGTCTGATTTGCATATCCAGAGAAGATTCACCTGAGGATTGACCCAAGGGAACAAGTTCAGTGGGCGTGGCTTCATTATTCTAATCAGCATTTAGAATAGCTCGGTCTTCTTCTGGTTCCTCATGATCACTGTCAATTTCCTTGTGGTTTTCAGATCTGTCTTCATCAGATTCCTTTGTATCTCCATCACCAGTGAATCCTACGTCATAACCTTTATCCTGCAAGCCTTTCTCAGCCAAATTGTTAGATTCATCAAAATAACATGAATATTTTCTTCCACACACATAGTTCTTTTATTAAAAACCTTATATGCCTTACTATATGGAGAGTAACCCAAGAAAATTCCCTCAACACTTCTGTCATCAAACTTTCCTAGAGCTTCTTTCCATTATTGTGCACAAAACATTTGCACCCAAAGGCTCTCAGATGAGTGATGTTGGGTTTTCTTCCTCGAAGTAACTCATAGGGAGTTTTCTCAAGAATAGGTCTGACCATGCATCTATTTATCAAATAGGAAGCAGTATTGATTGCCTCAACCCATAAGCTCTTAGACAATCTACTAGAAATTAGCATGGTCCTCCGTGTCTTATAAGGATCTATTGTTTCTTTCTACAACTCCATTTTGTTGTAGAGTTTTAGGTGCATAGAAATTACGTTCAATCCTATGTGAGCCACAAAACTCAAGGAATTTTGTATTTTCAAATTCAATTCAATGGTCAGTTATTATACTTAAAACATTACATCCTATCTTTTGTTGAATCTTTCTGACAAATAAAGAGAAACGTCGAAGGTTTCATCTGTGGATCCCAAAAACAAAGTCCAGGTATACCTGGAAAAATTATCAACAATCACAAACATATACCTCTTACCTCCTCTGCTCCTTATTCTTATTAGTCCACATAGATCCATGTGAATGAGCTCCAGAGGTTTAGAAGTGCTTGCAAACTTCTTAGATTTAAATGATGACCTAATATGTTTCCATCTAATACATGCATTACCAAATGACACACTCCCTCCTTGGAAGGTTGTCAGTGAGAGAAAGTTTTTATTTTCTCCAGATACCAGTCCTGATTATTTCCTCTCACCTTAGCCTGCACCAAAATTCACAAGTTAGTTTTGTGAACCCAGACTAGCTTGAGTCCCTTTTTGTTTGAAAAGGGATGAATAAGATCCCTTCTTTCCTAGAAGGGAAGAGGATTAGAAGCTACTTTCTTTTTAACATCAATCCACTTAGTATGTACAAGAGGATTAACCTTTGTCTCCTCTTATTTCTTCACATTTTTAGTAATACCAAAGGTGTTTCTAAACAAAGCATGAATTAAGGCAGGACAAGTGTCTCTAAAATGTCCTACTATTCCACAATGAGTGCATATTTTATTATCAGAAATTCCTACATACTTTAGGTCAAACTTAGGGACAGGTTTTATGTATCCAATTCCAGATTTGTTAGTGCTACAGTTTTCATTCAGCCAATTCAAGGCATCAGAAGATCTATGCCATTTGCTTAGGATAGAGAGTTCATAATTACCCTCTTCTAGGTTCTCATGCAAGACTTTATTTCTACATTCAACTTTACAAAAATTATCATTCACAATTTTTAATTCCTTTTCAAGCTTATCCTGCAGATCAGTCATTTTTCCTTTGCCATATGTATCAGGAGACTTCTCATTCTCAAAAGTTAATTCAAGAACATGGTTCTTAAGATCTTTGATCCGATTCTCTAAACTGGCTTTTTCAGATTCAAGCTCTTTGATGTCAATTTTGACACAAGAAAGATTACTGATTAACACATCATTTCCATTACTCATTTTATCCTATCAGTTGCTTTTTGGACATAGCATGAATATTTTCTTTCAAGTCAGATATATTTACCTAGTTTGTTTCATCTTCAGTTGTTGAATCACTCATGACCATCACTCCTATCACTTCTTCCTCTGGTTTTGATTCTTCAATCTCCACCAGAGCCACTTTGATCTCTTCATTTCCAAATTCAGTTTTCAATGTCCTCCATATATCACGAGCAGAGATGCAAGAGGACACTCTAAAGAGGGTGTTTCTAGACAGACTTCTGTAGAGAAAGTCCTTTGCTTTGGTATTTTTCTGAACTAGCTGACGATCTTCCTCATCGTATTCCTCTTCTCTTTTGTTGCACTTGTTACCTTTATCATCCAATTTGATTAGGAGAATTTGTCCATAATTGATGATTATCCATAGATCGAAGTCAGTAGCCTAAAGTAATGTTTGCATATGTAGCTTCCATTCATCACAGTGGATTTCATCAAACATATGAGGTCTTCCAATGTGCATCCCAAGTTGTACTGGGGATTCTGTTTTCACAGCTTAATGTTCATCGATCATCGTAGAGACTAATAGCCTATCCTTCTTTTTTTCCTTTTGATCACTCCTACTATCTTCATATACTGCCAAGAATGTCTGCTTCATAGCTTCAGTAAATCTTTTTCCTAGGATTTTTCCTTTGTCGGAACCCTTCTCTCTCATTTTCTCCCATTTTTCTTTTTCAGCTCGTTCTTTCCTCTACTCGATTTCCCACATTGGGCAGTCCTTTACCATGATCTAGCTTGCCACACTTGTAGCACCCATCATAGTTAGTTTTCTCGATCCGCTTGTGCTTACTACTCGTCTCTCTTTTGGATGCACTTTTGGAATTCTTCATGAACTTCTTGAACTTGGCAAACATTGCTAGATCATGATCGTCATAGTCATATTTATCATCCTCGGATGCCATAAGGAACAAGGCCTTATCCTTCTTTGGTTCTTCTTTACGCAGTTCCATCTTTCTCATTTCATGAATTTTTAAATTTCCAACCAATTCATCAAATGAGATTTTATCCAATTCCTTGGCTTCCTGGATTGTAGTGACTTTTGATTCCCATGAAGATGGAAGGATTCTTAGGACTTTGTTAACAAACTCTTCTGAGGTAAACACCTTTCCAAGTGATTTCAGTTCATTTGTTATCATAGTTTAACCTAGTCATCATATCCTGGATGGGCTCAGACGCTCATGAGTAGTTCAATTCTTGATCTCTTAATTTGATTTGTTCTTTCATGAGCACTTTTTTGATGACCTGATAGGTCATCTTATATTTTAGAACCTAATTTTGCACTTTGAAGACTTAAATACCTCATATTAGCCCTCCCCGATTTGCATGCGCAGTCCGGGTGCTTTTTTGAGAAATCTTTTATGTTAGAAACTGAGAAAATATGAAATTTTTGCTTTAAAATTCATTTGAGTTGGCTTCGGTCAACTCAAAAGAATCTAGATTCATATTTTCATGGCCCTGGTGGATCCGTATCGTGATTTGGGACTTGGGCTTATGCCCGGAATTGAACTCGGAAGTCCCTAGCCCGAGTTATCATACTTTGTTGAAATTTGAAAGTTTAAAAACTTAATGGTTTTGAAAGTTTGACCAACGTTTGGCTTTATTGATATCGGGTCCTTATTTTGGTTCCGAAATCCAGTATAGGTCCATTACTGTATTTATGACTTGTCTATCAAATTTGGTAAGAAATGAAGTTGGTTTGACGTGATTCGGACGTCCGATTGTGAAATTAGAAGTTCTTGAGTTTTCTTGAAAACTCCCTTTGATTTGATGTTAAATTCTTAGTTCTAGGTGTTATTGTGCCTATTTGATCGTGCGAGCAAGTTTGTATGATGTTTTTAGACTTGTGTGCATATTTGGTTTAGAGCCCCAAGGGCTCGGGTGATTTTAGGATAGGCTACAGAGTGAAATTGGACTTAGAAACATTGTTGGTGTGTGCTTCAGTTCTCGTGCAGGCCTCTGACCTCGCAATTGCGAGGTCAGGCTTCGCATTTGTGATCTTTGATAGGTTTGCATTTTCTAGAAACTCATCGCATTTGAGAAGAGTAGCTGGGGAACCTCAAGTTCGCATGCGAATAAGACTTCGCATTTGCGAATTGGGACAGGGGGTACAGTGATCGCAATTGCGATCAAGCGGTCATATTTGCGGAAGATTAAAGTTCGCATTTGCGAACAAGTCATCGCAAATGGGATGAAAGAAGAGATGGGAGGACTCCGCATTTGTGATGGATTCTTCGCATTTGCAGGGTTCGCAAATTCGCAAATGCAACATCTGCAACTGATCAAAATGGGAAGTTAGACGAGAGTTTTGTTCATTTTTCAAATTTTCAAACCAAGAAAACCCTATAGGCGATTTTTCAAAGAATGCTTTGTCCCCAAATCATTGGTAAGAAATTCTAATCCATTTTCTTTTAATCTTTCACAACAATTCCTAAGATTTCAATATAATATCTAGTGTTTTCATGGTGAAAATTGGGGGTTTGGATAGAAATTAGGGATTTTTGTAAAATTGTGATTTAGACTCAAATTGAGGTCGGATCTCAAAACTAATTACATAACCGGGCTCGGGGTGAATGGGTAATTGGGTTTTGGTCCGAATTTTGGGTTTGGACCAAGGGGGCCTAGGAGTTGACTATTGTTGACTTTTTGAATAATGGCCTAAATTGAATCCTTGCAATCGTGGGTAGTTCCTAAGGCTTAATTTGAATCGTTTGGTTGGTAATTTTCTAGATATTGTTGGTTCGGAGGCTTGTTTGATAGGCAAAGCTGTGGTTGAGCATTGAGTGATCTTTGGAGCGAGGTAAGTGTCGTGGTTAACCTTGACTAGAGGGAATTAGGAACCCTCAGACTATGTACTATGTGAATTTTCTGTGAGCGACGTATATGCGAGGTGACGAGTGATTATGCGACGCCAAATAATTTGTTTTCCCTAATTTTTCGCTTTTCGTTAATTATCTCTTTCCCTTCTTAGCTGTTATGTACTCTAAATGTTTTCCATGCTTAACTGTTACCTGTTAATCAATGTCTTCTCCTGTTAATGATGCTATGCCTTTTCACAGTTTCATGATTTTCTCCTATTTGCTTAAGTTAGTTTATTTGCACCTTCTAATTGTCAATTGCTGGAATGGTTTCGTTATGTAGTATTACTTATGTAGATTTCCATGTTGTACAAGGTTTCCTTTTGGCTCAGTTTGGTATTTATTGATCGTAAAGGCTTCTCGTAATTTGAATTGTTAATTTTATTGTGCACATTGAGTTGGTATTGATATGGTTAAGGGTGGCAGGTAGGCCGGGACCGACCCGGGCCCGCGGGCTATACGGGCTAAACGGGCCGGCCGTGGGGGGTCCAGGCTTGGGGGCTTTAGGCCCGTGGGAGGACGGTTCTAAGGGTTGGACCCGTGAGCTCGGGCCCGGCAGGCGGGCCTGAGCCGGGCCAAGCGGGCCCAATGGTAAATATTAAAAAAAAATGGCCAACGGCTAGAATTTTAAAATCTAGCCGTTGGAGCCTCAAAAGAGCCGTTTGGCATGTTTAAAAATTAACCATTTGTCCCCCAAACGTTGTTTTAACCCCAAACTTTTTATAATTATACTTTTTCCCTTTTCTCAACTATAAATACCCCCTCATTCTTTCATTTTTACTCACAAAATCATCAATCTCTCTCTAATTTTCTTCTACTATTACTTACTTTATTATTGCAAATTGTGAAAAATTATGAAGTTGGTGAATTGAAGTACTCAAGTCTTCAAGTCTTCAACATTATACAATTTTCAATTNTTAGTTTGTATAATTATAATTAATATGGCATTTTCTTTGAAAAAAATGTTTAGTGGTAAGGGAAAATCTAAAGTCGGTGAATCTAGTGGCCAAGCTACTACTCCTCCCCCGGCTCCCCGACGTAGATCTATTACCCGTCCTCCCCCACCTATTATTCTTGATAGTGATAACCCTTGTTTTCAATTTACTGATAGTCAGTTTATACATGATCTTACACCAGGTTCACAATTAAATGATGAATATATGAATGCTCTTTATGGTAATCCAACTATCAATGAAAATGATGAGGAAAATGAGACTCAACCCGATTTAGATGATGAATATATGAATGCTCTTTATGGTAATCCAACTATCGATGAAAATGATGAGGAAAATGATGATTTAGATGAAAATCAACCCGATTTAGATGATACACCTACTAGTCCTCTTGTTAACCAAACTGATAATAATCCAAATGATGCCCCGACTGACCCTCCTGTAGTAACCCCTACTTTTAATAGACAACGTGATAAACGGGCCGAAACATCTCTTGTTTGGGNTTGTTTGGCATTTTTTTACTCAACTAAGAGATCAAAATAAGGCTAAGTGTAAAACTTGTGGGCTGTTGATGTCTCATAAATTTAATGACCACCGTGGTGGTACGGGTAGTTTGAGTAGACACATATTGAAACACCCTGATGCTAAAATTAGATTTCAACAAATGAAAGCTCAGCAAGAGGGAACAAGTGCAGGTACTCAGGTTAACCCTAGTACCGGGTCAAATCTAGCTCAACCGGAAATTAACACTGTTACCGGTGGCATTTTATATTACGATCCAAATAAAGATCGTGA
>ML341693.1:0-15556 GCA_005239505.1 Nicotiana paniculata | reverse complement strand
AAAGTACATAAAATGCGAGGTAAATAATGCTTAAAATCACGAATTCTAGCCACACATCACAAGTCCAGCCAAAATTCTAAGGCAAGTCCAGCCAACTTCGTCACATGCGGAACAGTCAAAGGGTTGCATTAAACTGAGGCACCCTCAAAATTCTAAAGCAAGGTGGTCGCAATGTCTCTGAAATATGTCACAGTCATCGGCTCATCTAAATTACTTGATATTGCATACTACTGTATTTTAAAAAACAACATTCATCAAATGCATGCATATTTTCAAAAACTTTATTTCTATAACAGCCAGATGTTACCTAGGGTAACTCAAACAGGATCTCAAGGCAGGAGCAAGAATAGAACAGGAAAACAAAGCGCGAACAACCTTCCCCCACAGAATTCACAATTTTTCTTTGGATGCAGGCACAATAATGCAATGATATCTGCAGACACATCAAGTCACTGCCTTCAAGACAACAAATTATGTAGCGCAATCATCTCCAGCTAAAAAGTGATTTACTTTCTCACCATCGCTTATTGTTTTCTTGCATAAGGCTAAGCACTGCCTTTCCTGCATGATACTAAGAATTGTCTCCTCTTTGCATGAGGCTAAGCATTGCTTCCCTAATTGCATAAGGCTTAGCATTGCCTTTCCCGCATGATACTAAGCATTATCTAATCTTTGCATGAGGCTAAGCATTGCCTCCCTGATTGAATAAGGCTAAGCATTGCCTTTCCTGCATGAGACTAAGCATTGTCTCCTCTTTGCATGAGGCTAAGCATTGACTCCATTATTGCATAAGGCTAAGAACTGTCTTTCCTGCATAAAACTAATAATTGTCTCATTTTTGCATGAGGCTAAGCATTGCCTCCCTAATTGCATAAGGCTAAGCACTTTCTCTCCTGCATGAGACCAAGCATTGTCTCCTTTTTACATGAGGCTAAGCATTGCCTTCCTAATTGCATAAGGCTAAGAACTACCTTTCCTGCATGAGATTAAGCATTGTCTCCTCTTTGCATGAGGCTCAGCATTGCCTCCCCAATTGCATAAGGCTAAGCACTGCCTTTCCCTACATGAGACTAAGCATTGCCTCCCTCTTTGCATGAGGCTAAGAATTGCCTCCCTAATTGCATAAGGCTAAGCACTGCCTTTTTCTCAAGATTAATATTATATCCACTACGCCATCTAAGACCAAGCATTATCCTCTGTTCACCTAGGGCTAAGCACCGCCCTCATCTTACACAAGACTAAGCCTTGTCTTGTCTTATCTTCGCATATGACCAAATATCATGTCTTTTGCATTTTATGGGCTGAAATATCGCCATTTATTCAAAGTCGTCATAGTCCGAAGGCATCATCCTCATAGCAGGAAGACACCATTCCATGGCCTGGGAATCTCTCAAATCGCACATCATTATTCAAAGGCGTCATAGTCCAGAGGCACCATCCTCATAGCCCGAGGATATCATTTCATGGGCTGCGAACCCCTTACCACACAATTCATCGCTCAGGACGTCATAGTCTAAGGACATCATCCTCGCCGTCCAAAGACAACTTTCATGGTCCAAAGGGAATTTGCATCATGTTTAAATTCTCGCAATAATCCATATACACTTGCATACATCGTGTTTTAAGTTTTGCAGGTAATCCGGGAAGTAACCGTTCTTCAAACGGGAACAATCTTCGCTCCGGTTTCCATTCATAACGTTCACATCCTACAATTGTTTCAGTGTTACCAACCAATATCAATTACCCGCCTTTTACTCCGTGACCGTTCAGATACTCGCTCTATGATACATACGTAACATTTCAGACTCACATTCATGATTTCGCGTAAACTCATCTGATACTGTCCTACTCAAAAGAGCCTTTTCCTAAACAAACAATCATTCCTATAACAATTCCATCGATTTCGTTCACCGTTGGATCCAGAACTACACACGGTTTGATTCCCGTAACACCAGGGATATGTAGGCCACATATGAACCAGGGTTCGACCCCTATTTTTTACAAATTACATCATCCCTCATTTAATTCGGCCAAAATTGGTCATCATTTCTTTACCCGACAACTCTTTCATCATTTCAGGGTAAAGAGGGGCAACTATTGATACCCAATTTTGCCATCATATTTTTCCAAATAATATAAATACTTTTAAAAACATAATTTGCATCATTATTTAGTCTACAAATCTATACAAGCATCTTTCTACAATTTCCCATCATTTTTAGAACTTTAAAATCAATTTTCTTGCATTTAAATTGTTCAAATATTTATCAATTAACCTTTAAATTATTTTGTGATGAATCAATCATCCAATTTATTATTTTGCACCCATATATATGCTTCATGATATTTTACTTTGTTTTACACAATTATATTTTGTATTTTATAAGCTATTTGCGCAATTTTGCAGTAATAGCCCATCGTTCATATTGAAATGCTCTTTATTTATATTATTTGTGTCAAAATAGAATTTTATATTTTCATAATACAAATTTATTATTTTTTAAGCATTTCAGTGTTTAAATAATATTTTTTACTTATCTACTAAGCATTTTTACAAATTATTTTCGTGTATTTAAATAATAGCTTAATCTTAAATTAACCTTGAACCAAATTGGCCCAATATGCTTAGCCCAATAGACCCCAATCCCAAAAAAAATGCCTCTTTTACAAAACCCGGTCGGTACCTACTTTATACAACCGGCCCCATTTGTTTTTTAATCCCAACTGTTGATCTCTCAAGATCAACGACACCCGTTCACCCCCTCTCTTTAACTACTCAAATCCTCCCAAACCCTAGAATTTCCCTTAACCCGCCGCCCCTAAATCCTCTCTACTCTCTCTTCTTCTCTGAGAAACTCTAGCCACCTCCCCTTAATCCCTCTCCTAATCCCACTGATAATGGGATTCGACTTACCATATTTGAAACCTTTTGGTACTGGTTGTCTGTTTGTGGTGTTACTTAGGTGCTTGATGATGATAGACTATAATTGTGTATTTTAGTCGCTTATTACACTCTAGTGTACTGCACTTTAATTGAGTTTGAGCTTTAATCACTAGTGTTTTGCACTAATTGTGTGTTTTATGCCTTGTAGGAGTGATTCCGAGCTATATAAATGTTATGGAATGAATTCAAGATTTGGAGCATTGAAGTCTAAGTAAAATCCCAAGAAATTAAGTTGGAATTGTGTTCGGGGGTCAAATTTGATAGTTAAGAACAAACAAAGACTCGAGGAGTCATATTGTACAGTGTCTAGTAAAATAGACATAACTCTTTGCTCTGAACTCTATTTGGGATATATAATACATGGTTGGAAATCTAACTCAAAGTACTACAACTTTATGTTTTACGTTTTTCCAAATTCCAAATGGAACAGGGTGAAAAACGTGGTCGAAACAATGACCGCGGACCTGACGCGCAAATGGGGCAGAAACTTTTCGATGTGCGCGGCCACTAGCATGGTCTTAGCGAGGCCGCGCTACTCCATACCTAAAAACTGTCCTTTTTCGCGTAGGAGAAGGTATAATTTTTTGGGCCCAACCCTACTTGGTATATATACATGGAAAAACTGTATTTTGAGGAGGTTGAACATACTTTTGACACACTTTAGGGTAAAACAACACCCAAGGAGGCAAAAATACGCTAGGAGCAAGGAGGAAGATTTAACCACAAGTTTTTCCTTCCTCTTCCTATTTTTCATTGTGGTTATGACTTTTAGTATTGTAGTTTTACATACTATTATGAATAGCTAATTTGTTATCTAGGGTTTTGATAGAATCTTTTGTAGGATAAATTCTTGTTATGTTTTTATATAATTGAGCCATTGGATTTCTCTACTTGTTCAATTACGTGTTTATTGTTGTTGATTGAATGGCCATCGATTGACTGTGCCTATTTATTATGTGTTGCTTGAGAAAGGATACATATTTAGGTGGTTGTTGAACAACGTCATTCCTAACGTATGTGAGAAAGCAATACACCGGGTTGAAAGGTAGGTTTATAAATAACAAAGCTTTGACGTGGTCATAATGAGCGGTTAGATAAAGCCAACTAGCGTAGTTCGAGAGAATATGTCTAGTAAATTGGTGTAGTTGCTCGAGAGAGAATTGCGACACCTAAAGTGCTCAAGATCAGTAGAGAATACATAGGCGAAATTGTAGTGAACATAGCGGGAAGGATTCCAACATTTGGGAAAATCATAACTCTAGACCTCCTTAGTTTTGTCTCAAATTTCATCCTTGTTAGTTAATAATTTTACTGCTTTATAATAGTTGTTACTTAATTAGTTAGAAATAAATATTATGATCTATATAATTAGGAAATTGTTTGGACTTGTGTTTCTTAGAATATTGAACAATTATAGCGAAACCTTAGTTCTCTGTGGGATTCGACTCCGGATTTGTAAACCGGATTATATTTGTAATGATCGCTTAGTCCTTTTTATAAGGCATAGTTGCGCGTGATCAAATTTTGGCACCATTGTCGGGGAACAAACTGTGTGGCTGTAGGTGTACAAATTGCTAGGTTTCAAGTTTTTTTTTTGTTTTTTAGTATTTAATTTTTTTTCTTTATTTTAGTTTTATTTGTTAATTTGAAAAACATGGCATCATGGAATTATGAGAATATGGATGTTGGTAATTCTACTTTTGATTCTCGTTATGTATATTGTGGAGGAAACCACCCAGGACAAAATTATCAAAATATTTCCGAGTGCGAGTTATGTGCACCAACTCAATCTTATGTGTGAAATGTGTGTGATATGTGTGGTGGTCAAAATGGTCACTTTTATGGTTGTGCTTATATTTCTTATCTTCCCCCACCCCTTTACTATGATGGTTCTACCTTTTATTGTGAAGTTAATAGGAACAAAGAACCTGGGGATGCAGACCTGAAGGAGATCAAGGATATGTTAAAGTGCCTTCTGGAACAAAATAATGGGAAACAACTGCAGCTAGAAAGGCAAGAGGCAACTATTCGCAAGTTGGAGGCTCAATTGAGTCAAGTGGTTGGAGCTTTTAATGCTCAACAAGCCAATATTAAGGATAGTAGCCAAGAAGAGCATGTAGTAGAGGTGTTAATTGGGGAGGTCAGAGTAGAACATCAACAACCTAGCCAATTACAATTTGAGAATGTCTATGTTGTAGAAGTGAGATTAGAGCCAGCCAAGGACTTTGAGGATATAAATTTTGTTAACTCTAGTATCATTGATGTTCAGGATGTTGAAAGTCCTGAAGTTCATGTGTTTGAGCGCATTGGTCCACACTCCAAATATTTTTCCACATTATGTTTGGATGATGATATGGAAATAGAGTCATCCGAACCAATTGAGGAGTCAAGGAAAGAGGAACAAGGTGCATATATTCTGGAATTCTTCTTGCCAAAAATTCAGGATTACATACCTCATACAAAGGCCAAGGAGTGCAGAATACTACATTATTTCCTTGGGCCAGTTAGATTCGTTCCACCGCCCCATGACCATAATCATAAGCTTGAATCAAAACTTGGGGTTCAATTCATAAGCTCAAGGTGGAGGCAAAAAGTGATTCACGCTGTGCCGCGACGTTAAATCAAGAGCTTGTTGGGAGGAAACCCAGCTTTATTTTTTATTTTTAATTTAGTTTATTTTATTTATTTATATATATATATATATATATATATATATTATTGTATTATTCTTGTAGTGTCGATTTTTATTTTTTTTAGGAGCATGGGACGCAAAGTCATTGGAAGGATGCAACAACAAAACAGATGGTTGGAACTAAGTGTGAGGTACCCCCACGAAGGACCAGGCCTGGGAGAAGTCTGAGTGCCCCATGAGATGCTAGTGCTTCGGCCTTTGGCCTACCAGGGAGTTTCTTTTACCCTCTTATTAGTTATGGTATGCATTGGGGACAATGCACAATTTTAAGTGTGGGGTGAGGAGATTGTCTGGGTGACTTTCCATGCTAATTTAGTTGTGTTAGTTTAATTGAATAATTTTATTTTATGTTTTATAAAAATAGAAACGATTGGACTTTTCTCGAAGATGGATCTATTAGACAATTTTCTTGAGGGATTTAAGTCTAAAAAAAAGATTTTCTTTTGTGAGGTAGTGTAGCAATTCACCCTTGATTTTTCTTTGTGTCGTGGTTCTTTTCCAAGGGTTTTGTTTGAATCGGGTGTAGTTAGTTTTATTTTCTTTAGGAAGATGAGCCATTGTGTTGTGTTTTGAATTGAAGCAATATCTCTTGACTTTGTTATGCCTTGAGAATAGTGAGTATTTTGGTTGTGACGGTTAGACTCGGTTTTTGACTCTTGTATAAGTATCTTAAATTGTATGATTTTAAATTTGCTTAACTGCTTTGACTAGAGTGTCTTGATGAATCCAATCCTGAGTGAGTTAAGTGCCATGTGTGTGTGAGATTTGTGTGTTATTCTGTGCATTGCATTTGATGCCTAGAACTTGCCTCGTGTGTTTGCAAAGCGAAATAGTAGTTTTGTTCAGGGAAGTGATATAGGCGTTTCTTTGTTGAGCCAAATATGTATATTTTACCCGCCTAATTGTTATGTATCGTAGTTAACCCTTTTGATCATGTAATCATGTTTCTTTGGCAACCACATTATAAGCCTTACCCATTTTGTTTGAATTAACCATCTATTTGAACCTCACTTGAAGTGTTATGAACTGTGTAAAAGTTAAAGTGTAGGGTAGTTGGTTTGACTTTTGAGTGGAACTAATGAAATAAGGAGAAATGTGCACTATATTGAAAAAGTAAGAGCCACTTAAGTAAAATAAAATAAATAAATTAAAAAAGAGAAAGAAAGAAAAGAAAAAGAAAGTTATATTGTTGTGAAAAAATAAATATCCTTGATAAGTGGTGGCTCTTGAAGTAATTGTGCTTAAAGAAGTATGGGGTAAAAATATAGTGATGTGAATGCGGAGTTTGGTTTGACACAAGTATGTGGTTTGAATGTTAAAGTATATGTATTAAAGTGCTTAGAGAGGTGTAGTCACTCTTATATCTAAATGTATCATACCCCCGCAGCCTACATTACAACCAAATAAAATCCTACTTGATCCTAGACTGAATAAACTCGATTAATAGAGTAGTACACTAGGGCAAGCCTATGGTTCATCTTTTGTGACATATGAATGTTATTTCTGAGAGTGAGTGAATTATTTCTATCTTGAGTTCCTGAGTGTTCTTAAATTTTATTGTGTGGAACTACTCTCTTTTGTCGTGTAAGGGCACTTGATTCATGAAGAAAAGGTAATGTCAGTGACCTCTATGTTAGAGTAAGTGGGTGAGTTGTGAATAATGTGTGGTACTTGTGAGTCAAATCTTGAGGTGAAAATGTTACGCTTTTGTGCTTAGTCTATTTTAAATATTCTTGGTGTGGTGAGTTAGGAGAATTGCTTAAAAATGTCGTGTATATATAAAGTGTAGTTTGATTGCTCGAGGACGAGCGATGATTTAAGTGTGGGGTGTTGATTATAGGCTATAATTGCATATTTTAGTCGCTTATTACACTCTAGTTTACTGCACTTTAATTGAGTTTGAGCTTTAATCACTAGTGTTTTGCACTAATTGTGTGTTTTATGCCTTGTAGGAGTGATCCCGAGCTATATAGATGTTATGGAATGAATTCAAGTGATTTGGAGCTTTGAAGGCTGAGTAAAAGCCCAGGGAATTAATCTGGGATCGTGTTCGGGGGTCAAATTTGATAGTTAAGAACAAACGAAGACTCAAGGAGGCATATTGCGCACTGTCTAGTAAAATAGACATAACTCTTTGCTCCGAACTCTATTTGGGATATATAATATATGGTTGGAAAGCTAACTCAAAGTACTACAACTTTATGTTTTACGTTTTTCCAAATTCTAAATGGAACAGGGTGAAAGCCACGGTCGAAACCGCGACCGCGGACCTGACGCGCAAATGGGGCAGAAACTTTTCGATGTGCGCGGCCACTAGCGTGGTCTTAGCGAGGCCGCGCTACTCCAGACCTAAAAATGTCCTTTTTCGTGTAGGAGAAGGTATAATTGTTTGGGCCCGACCCTACGTGGTATATATACATAGAAAAATGGTATTTTGAGGAGGTTGGACATACTTTTGACACACTTTAGGATAAAACAACACCCAAGAAGGCAAGAATACGCTAGGAGCAAGGAGGAAGATTTAACCACAAGTTTTTCCTTCCTATTCCTATTTTTCATTGTGGTTATGACTTTTAGTATTGTAGTTTTACATACTATTATGAATAGCTAATTTGTTAGCTAGGATTTTGATGGAACCTTTTGTAGGATAAATTCTTGTTATGTTTTTATTCATTGGATTTTTGTACTTGTTCAACTACGTGTTTATTGTTGTTGATTGAATGGTCATCGATTGAATGTGCCTATTTATTATGTGTTGCTTGAGAAAGGATACATATTTAGGTGGTTTTTGAACAACGTCACTCCTAACGTATGTAAGAAATCAATACAGCGGGTTTAAATGTAGGTTTAGAAATAGTAAAGCCTTGACGTGGTCATAATGAGCGGTTAGATAAAGCCAACTAGTGTAGTTTGAGAGAATATGTCTAGTAAATTATTGTAATTGCTCGAGAGAGAATTATGGCACCTAAAGTGCTTAATATCAGTGGAGAATACATAGGCAAAATTTTAGTGAACATAGCGGGAAGGATTCCAACATTTGGGGAAATCATAACTCTATACCTCCTTAGTTTTGTCTCAAATTTCATCCTTGTTAGTTAGAAATAAATATTATAATCTCTATAATTAGGAAATTATTTGGACTTGTGTTTCTTAGCAATATTGAACAATTATAGCGAAACCTTAGTTTTATGTGGGATTTGACTCCGGACTTATAAACCGGATTATATTTTCAATGACCGCTTAGTCCTTTTTATAAGGCATAGTTGGGCGTGATCACTTGTCTAAGCATGGCAAGTAAGATCTTCTGATATCGAACCAAAGTGGTTTGAATCTTTGATTTTTGAGCATTATTTCGTCTACATATGTTCAATACCATGCTATGTGAGTTTGATTTCATCAAGACCTCTGTTGATTTACACTTTCCCTCTTAAACTAGGGTTTACCCGATTTCTCTACTAAATTGATTTTTAAATTAATTTTTGCATGTCTCCTTTCCTTATTCTATGGTTAATTTGTTTTGTTTTCTTGTTTGTTCGTTCAATTTTTACTGCTATATAAACCCCTTCCTATTCCCCTCTTAGGGCAGATTTGAATCGACATATTTTCACTAAAAAATGGGGCTTTGTTATGCTATTCTCTTGTTCTGTATTTTGTTTTTGGCTGGCTGAAAGCCAAGGCCACTAAGACTCTGTTATTCAGCCTTCTCTTGGTGCGAGCATTGCCCGGAGTTCTTTCGAAATTCCTGGGAACTTTGACACATTGAGATTCTGGGTTCTTGTGAAATTGTTGCTCTTTATTGTTATTTGTTTAACTGGTAAGTTACTGGACTTCTGCAATTTCATTCTTATGTGTCTGTGATTCACATATATTCTCACTTCTGAAATTCGTAACGTAATATGTTTTTGTTATCTGAATATGCTTCATCTGCATAATTTGTACTTTCTTTAGTTAATTGGTCTATTGTGTCCAAAACCTGAATGTTTACATTTACTATCTGACATGAGCTTGTTTTCCCATTCTGTTCTGAATCTTTGTAATGGTAATCTTGCCTATGTAGTATGTTTTAAGTCTGTGTTAAGATCCTTCTGTACCAACCATGACTAGTTCCCTATTAATATGTCCCTCAACATGTTTTTGGCTCACTTGATTCACCAGTAATTGTCATAATTTGTGTTGCCCCGTCATGTCTAATGCAGTTTTGTTGTCTGATGTGAAATTAACATGGCTATTTTATGATACTAAGATATATACTTAGCATAATTTGTACCTTTAGGTTTTCACTTGTTTGGTATTGGGCATCTATGCATGATAATCTTTGTCAATCCTGCAAACTTGTTCTTTCCTTAACTCTGCCAACATGTGACTGCCTATGTGCTAAGTGTTGAACCTGCTTCTAAATCTTTACTGAGCTTTCTTTTAAATCCTGTGACCTGTTCGATTATCTGTTGTATATGCTCAACTTGGCCATGTCTGTTTTAAGTTATAAGTGGATCCCTCAATTCCTTTCTCTCAACATTGGTCCACTCTCCTTCACTTGTTACCTATGCTCTCTTAAATTTGTCATTCTTAGCCGGCTGAAAGTCAAGGCTACCTAGGCTTTGCTACTGACCTCCCTAGTGTGAGCACTGCTCGGGGTCCATTTGAGGCCCTTGGGAATTCTGACACACTAGGATTGGGGTCCTTAGTCATTCCCTGAAACTTAAACTACCCCCATTCAACCCCTTTCTTCCTATTATCTGTTGTACATCTAAGTTGGTTGGTTTAAATGATGCAGTGCTTGTAAATATGGTTATACGAATTGACTTTGGGCCCCTATATAGATTTTGGGGTTGTGTTGATGAATACGACTCCTTGTTAGAAGTCTAGGTATGTTGTGTGAGAATTGCTGAAGGCCCAGACAGTGCTAGATAATAACTTTGTACAAATGATTGGGGTGTTAGTAAAGTGGGGAATGGGTAGATTTCTAATATTTGCATACCTAATGGGTAGATAATACGCCTATAGGACTCAGTGATTTACTTGTTATATATATACTATTCGATCACTATGTGCATTACAGAAATCATGCCATTAAGGGAAGCGCGCACACACACACTGTCTGCTAGAAAACATGAATTCAAAGTGCTACATTTATGCTTACTGCTACGTGCTACTAGAAAATCTGCCTATAGGAATAAATGTCATTGATTTCAATTCGCATCAGCATTCACTAAAAATCATGCCTACGATATTCTGACAATTTCGTTTGCCACTGTCACCTAGAAAATACGCCTATAGGATTAAGGTATGACGATAAAAACAACTCTAAGTGCTGAACGTTAGAGATTCTGCCTATAGGATATAATTACTCGCCATAATTTATTAATGTTAAATCGCTCAAATACTGTTTCACGTATGCTAGAAAGCATGAATAATTCTGGGCTTTCCTCTAATAGATTTCATTGTCACTTAGTGATTCACACCTAGACACAACATAACTAGAAATCTACAACCTAAAATTAGCATGCAACAGTCGTATAGTTATTTGGAGATAAGCAACGCCTAGCCTTTGAAACCGCTTGTATGTTTTAATGCGTAGTTACATAGAAATCATGTTTATATGGCTTAATGTTCTTAATTCTGAAACGGCCTAACATGAAAACCTGTTTCGCGTGCATTTGTTGCTTAAGTGTGGAGGATAACTTGAGCCCTTAACTGCCATAGTTGAAGTCCAATATGTGTTTTGTATGTCGCCTAGTTTTGACATTTTTGAGCAGCCTAGATAAGGTCTAGAACTACCTAAATAGAGGTCCAAAGCCTCCTGGACTATAGACGTGGGATGGGTAGTGCACACATAGGGCACGATCTAGAGTTTAATTAGAACGCTTTTAGGTAAACAACGTTAACCTATTAATCGGGTAGCAGGAGATGATAGTATATGCCCGCTGAATAATATGAGTAACTCCCTACCATAAGGGAGTTGCGAAATATTATTTATATTGCACGGGGTGACCCTTTAGGCTAAAAAACTTAGCTCCCCCCTTTCCTTTCTATGTCTACTGTTAGAATTGGAATAGTTGTATCTATGTATTCGTATTAAAACTTTTGTAATAAAATTCTTTGACCTTTATGTTCTCTTTGCTTATTTGATCACTTAGCCTAATCCACATAATTTTAAGTTCGGTCATGACCCACAGTTGTGGACCTCGAAGAGTGCCTAACATCTTCTCTTTGAGGTAATTTGAGCCCTTACTTGATCTTTGATGGCGTTGACTAGTTGAACAGAGTTATTTGCACATCGTTAGGTGGAGACTCTTCTCTTTTAATACTCATTTAAAAGAGTTGTTACATGCCGAAACTTGATTTCGCGAGAAAAAGGGACGCGACATTCGTAATTATTTTTTCTAATTAAGTTTTAAAATCTATATTAATATTTATATCTAAGTTAATTATTGATCGAAGAATAAAATTATTAGCCAATTGACCAATCTCACATAGAATACTCATAGCATTTATAGGTTAATTAGTGATTTGTTTACATCATAATTGTTCATCTAAAATTTAGCATGATTGTACGTTTTTCTTTTGAGATAAAAAACGTTCAATTGTATTAAAATTCATATATAAGGTAAACCAATAAATATTTGGTGTTATTTAATTATACTTTATTTTTTAAATTCATATAAAATAAAACTTTAATAATTTTAAAGTCCTAAATAGAAGAAACTCTTGCTTAATTCAAATAAGGAAAGGTATAACAAGTAATAAATCTCATTTAATTTCAAACTCCTAAATATCAGGTAGAAGAATCAAATAATTATTTTGTCTAGTGTAAACTCTATTTTAAAAGGGTAAAGTAGGCGAACGATTTTTCGTTAAGGAACTTCGCACTTTTAATATATACTAGCCTTAAACTACGTGCATTGCACATGTAATAATGTCAGTAAACTGAAATTTGTATACAAGAAAAAATTAATTATACAAAATAGAAAATAACATTAAAATAACAGTGATTTAAATGACAAAAATAAGCGTGATTACATAGACGTAGCAATTGAATATTTTCAGAGCTTGCAAAGATAAACAGATTAGTTAAGTTAGCTATATATTATTTTAATTATAGGTATTTTATTTTATGAGATAATAATATGCTAGTATATTATTGAATCTAACACAATTTCTCTTTCATAAACGATGTTGTCGGTCCTAAAAAATTTAAATTATTTATTTAATACTGAAAGAAAAATGATGACTCCTATTAATCATTTAGATGCATATTAATTTACAATAATAATAACTTACCAAGTAAAATATTTAATCAAAGAAACTATGAAAAAAGTTTTAAAGCTAATAAACGTATTTAAATATTATTAATAATTAAAGGTTGTAAAAGGAACAAAAAACTCAAAAGAATAAATTTACAGAAAAAAATATTAATGAAGAACGTATAAAATATTAATGAAGAACATGTTATAAATAGAACTCTATTTAGAGTAAATGTCTATCTTTTAAAGAGTTCTACTTTGTGGCTAAGTTATTTTTCCCCTATAAATAGAGGGGTCTTAGCCCATTGTAAATCATCCCAAAAATTCAATAAGAATTTCCTCTCTCTCTTTTTCTGCAATATTGTTCTTGTTCTTTATTGTTTCATAACACGTTATCAGCACGAGACTCTACCGTCTCAAGAAGCTATTTGAGAAGATTAAGGTATAACTTTTCTCCTCTCCTTTTCTTTTAATTATGACTCACATTATGAAAAGAAAGTTCGTTGCCCTTGAAATTTCGGGCAAGAACTCTATGACATGAGTGTTGGATGCTGAAATCCATTTAGATGCAATGGGTCTTGGAGACGCCATTAAAGATAAAAATAAAGCATCTACCTAAGACTGTGTTAAGGCCTTGATTTTCTTGCGACATCACCTTGATGAAGGGTTGAAAATAGAATATCTCACAGTCAAAGATCCACTTGTTTTGTGGAATGGCTTAAAAGAAAGATATGACAACTTAAAGTTGGTCACTCTTCCACAAGCACGATATGATTGGGCTCATCTGAGGCTCCAAGACTTTAAGTCTGTTTCTGAATATAATTCTGCAATGTTCAAAATTACTTCTAAATTGAAACTCTATGGAGATACTATCACAGATTATGATATGCTTGAAAAAACGTTTACAACGTTTCATGCTTCCAATATGGTCTTGCAACAGCAATACCGAGAGAAAGGTTTCAAGAAGTACTCAGAGTTGATTTCTCTTCTCCTTGTGGCTGAGCGAAATAATGACTTGCTCATGAGAAATCACGAAAATCGACCCACTGGGTCTACACCATTGCCTGAAGTGAATAAAGTATATTCCCATTATGCCAAACGTGAGAAAGGTCGTGGCTCTATTAATGGCCGCGTTCGTGGTCGTGGCCGCGGCCGTGGTCGTGGACAAAGAAGAAATTTTCCTGGTATTAATCACCCCCCAAAGAAAAATAACCACCAAAAGTGGAAAGGGAAATATGAGAAGCCAAAGGCAAATGGTTCAGAGACTGAATGTTATCGTTGCGGTGGAAAAGGCCATTGGGCAAAAATTTATCGTGTACCAAGACATTTGGTTGAGCTTTATCAAGCATCTCTAAAGAATAAAGGCCCTGAAGCTAATTTTGTCTATGACAATGAATTTGACATCACCCACTTAGATGTGGCAGACTTCTTTGAGCGCCCTGATGGAAAAATAAACCACTTGATTGGTGATGGATCCGTGGTTAAAGATGATTGAGTAGTTTAATTTTCATTTTTGCCTATTCGTAGTAGTTAATGAATAAACATCATGTAATTATATTTCTTTACATGAGTAGTAGTCATTAGTATCGATTAATATTGTTTATTTTATGAAATAGTTTTAGTTCGTTTTGATTAAATAAATTCTATTTATAACAAATTTCGATTAACAAAAATGACAATACTTTTTAATACAGAAAGACTCATGTCATATTCATTATGGCACTCCCTATTGCATAAGGTTTGTCCGAAACTATATTTCCCACATCTAAAAGCAAATAATATAGTCCGTGTGTTTTTTACAACAACAAAGTTTCATTTGTTAATAAAATAAATTGATCGCAGAAATTTCAGCCACAATTTATAGATATTTCTTCTTATTTCCAATGATCTTTACCGTTTGAACAGCATATACAACACCCTACCATTGAATATGTTTGCTTCTTTCTTAATTAGTAATAAGTCATTAGTTGTGAGGAAAAAAAAACTAAGTCATCTAATTAAATATTTTTGTATTGCCCTCGATCTTGGCCATATTTAAAATGGAGAATGCAAATAGCTTGTTAGCGTTTTGAAACATATACATTGTTTTTGATCTGTATGTTTTGAAACATGTACTTATTTAACATTCTTCAGAATGATTTCGGCTGAGTGTTCTAGTTAGCATGACAAGCCATGTATGCACTTAAAAATTTTAAATACTAATATTTATTCGTATATTTCTTTTGTATGTCAAACCATGTGAAGCAAATATGGATAAATCACAAAGCAAACTTGGATCAAAGTTCAATTGTAAAAATATTTGTTTAGTTGATTCNATGTGTAAGGCAGATGTTACTACAATTTCTGGTAGTAGTAAATTAATTGAAGGCTCTGGAAGAGCTACTATAACTCTGCCTAAGGGAACAATACTTATCATAGAGAATGCAATGTTCTCCTCCAAGTCCAAATGGAACTTGTTGAGTTTTAAAGATATCCGCCGAAATGGATATCCTATTGAGACAATAGATGAGAATAATCTTGAATATCTCATCATTACCAAGAATGTCTCCGGCCAAAAGAGGGTTATTGAGGAGTTCCCATCTTTATCTTCTGGCCTGTATTGGACAAGAATTGGTGCAATTGAAGCACATTCTATTGTAAACCATAAGGTTACTGATTCCAATACTTTTGTACTTT